>JZLH01S0028236.1:1943-4443 GCA_001188425.1 Eucidaris tribuloides | reverse complement strand
TTTTCGTACTTGCATGTCACACTTAAAATCGCATAAAAAACATGAAATCGTGTGTGTTATTTCAATGCAATTGTGTTTTCAGCCCAAGTTCATAAAATGCATGATTATTTTTACTTTACTGATTGAATTAAACTAATTTTATGCTGTTTTATGATCGCAAAATGTGTCCCGAGAAATTTCACGAAAAACAATGAAAACAAATAGGTAAAAAAAAACAAGGGAAATACATAAGAAAATTCATAGAAACAATAAAAACATAAGAAATTTAATTCTGATTCAGCATTTTTTTGACATATAATGTTAGAAACGTCAAAAAGAATATTTATCACCAAAAATTAGCATTCTGTGAGCTGTTAAAGCGGAGTTACGGCGCAAAAAATATATTTTATACATTAATATGCATAATTAATTACTTAAAAATAGAAGATAATTATTTTTCAAAAAATCTAACCTACAGTCTTGTAGATTACGTCCCGGCCTCTATGCACATGCAAATTTCGCGGCCGATCGCGCTCGAATCTTGCGCCGAGATCTGAAGGCGGGGCCAAATTAGCCCCCCCCCCCCCTCCGCGGCTATGCAATTTCAAAAAATCCGGCTGATTAGGGTTAAACCCAATGACCTTTTACTGTTAAGTTTGTTATCAATTATGTGTAAACCATTTTCATTTACCATGTATTATGCTTTTGTCCTTTACTATGTATGCATTTCATGTAAACATTAATTCCCTTTTCTTGCATCGGTAATAATGTTAGTGCAACCACTAAAAAATGAAATATGTCATGTGAATATGGGAATTATTGGACAGATGCAACCATCATACAACATCTTGAACATACTCGTACACAGATATTTCTGTGTAAATATTCAGCCTATTCAGAATTTCATCCAGATTAAAGCGAACTTTTCCATGACATTTCAATGTGGATGGAGTGAATCCAGCATATGATTAGAAAATTCAAGCTTGAGCTCAACTTTGAGCAAATTAAGCCCAAGTGAATTTGCTAACATTTATGTATTTCACTATTTTCACTATTTTTTTTTCTTCCATGCTAGAATGAAAATTTTCTCAGGCGTGAATAGCTAAAGATTGAATTTGCCGAAGCATTTTACAAGGCGCCAAGGTCTGTTGTTTTGATAGGCCCAAAAAGAGATTCACGTAACTTTACGTCTCACACCACTTGATAGTATGTACATATTGCATTCATAACAACAATACACATAAACAACAACAAAAAAAAGTAAACTACCCCCCTTTTTAGATTACCATAAACTTTGTTAACAAAACAAGTTTGCTGCCAAAAAATTTTGGCAACAGTGTTTCCTACAACTCATTGGACTAACTTCTTGTTTGTGAAAATGTGATTGCGTCTGTTGGTCATGCATGAGATGAGCATGCATTAAATAGTGAAAATGCCACGTTTTCAAAAGTCACGAGTCATCTCTTAGCGCCAAAATAATGGAAAAATGACTTTTTCCCTTTATTTATAAGTATGCCTCACTCACCATGTCATGGTTACAACCCCTTATGTTTGCTACAACACATAAAGATACATTTTGCTGAAAAAATTCGGATTCAATTTTTTTGCAGTGATTTTAATGGATTTTACAATTTCAAAATCAGAAAGGGGTGAGTATTTTTAATTGCGTCAAGGAGCGTAAAATATTGCAAAGGTGTCAAGGAGGTATGAGAGGCATCAAACGATTAGATGATTAACATAATTAGCGATTAATCATTCACCAGAAACAGAATTTGTCAAAATCCTGCATCAAACCCCCCCCATGACTCTGTGACTTTTGAAAGTACTTTTTTGACTTTAAATATGTGCTCACTCATGCATACTGACGGACAATCACATTTTCTCAAGAATTTTAGTCAATTAATGCAGGAACATCCTTGCCAAATTATTGGCCAACACCATCTTTTTAAATTATTCTAAAAAAAAAAAAAAACTGTTTTGAAAAAGGGGCTTAGTTATTTTTTTGTGTGTTTATATATAGTCCTTGAACATTTTAAAACAATATGGGCCAAGAGAAATGATTAAAAACTTACACAGAGATATGGCGTTGTCACAAATTTTTATGATGTTGCGTGTACAAACAGGTTCATAAAATCATGTGTATCCGCTATAGTATACTGCTTGCGTATACAAAGCTTATGAGCTGTTGCCATCATGCGTTTTCAAGTTTTACACCTGGTAGAACTGGTCACCAACAGTTCAAAACAAAACCGAAACCTTCAAGCAATCCTTTCATGAAATGTAGTTGCTCATTTCTGTAAATCATCATATTTCATTCCTATATGAGACCCGCAGTCGATTTTTAAGACTTGTCGTGCACGCTCAGTGTGTCAATAATTGGTGCGTGTGAGTGCAGGTTTTCCAGTGCAGATCCAGGATAATCTCAAGATATTACAGAATGAAATGGCCTCATCAGAATGCTTCAAGATGCAGAGAACACAGTGAGAATATGACTTTGCTTGGATGATGGTGGAACTGAATT
>JZLH01S0028179.1:144483-162981 GCA_001188425.1 Eucidaris tribuloides | reverse complement strand
TGGGCTTCAATGCTGGCATCATCTCCCAGTAAATGAAGTGGGGGCCAAAAAATTAGATGGGTCAGAGTTTGTATCTGAGCAGAGGTATGCTGCTAAATTATTACATGCATGTACCAGCAATGTTGAAAAAAAATTATTGCCATTGGGTTATAGTGACAAGTTCATTGATGTGTTAAATCTGAAATTGTACTAGATGTATGATGTAATTGAATTTAAAGACCGCCAACAGCTTGCAGACAGGTTGCTTTGTATGAAGGGGTATTATTCCTAAAAGAGATTCGTATCGGAATATCGAACATATAATAATGAAGTGATGAAGATATGTTTAATTCAGAAAATAAAATCCAGGTGTATTCCAGGTAATGTCAAATACTGTGCCAAATACAAGGGCGTAGGCTGGGGGGTGCACTGGGTGCACGTGCACCCCCCCCCCCGCAGAGCCAAAGGAGTTCCGCCCTGGCAAGCAAAAAGAAATTTTCACTACCTTTTCTGCTTTCAACGCCTGATTTTTCTCAACTTTAGTTCCACCTCCCTAAGATGTGCACCTCCCCACACCATGTTAGTTCCACCTCTGCAAGATGTGCACCTCCCCATGCCCAAACCAGCCTACGCCCCTGAAATACCAAGTCAAATCTATTTCAAATCTGTGTCAAATCTATGTCAAATCTATGTGAAATCTATGTCATATCTATGTCAAATCTATGTTTAATGCTATGCAAGTCAAATCTATTTCAAATCTTTGTAAAATCTATATGTCAAATGCTATGTCAAATCTGTGTCAAATGCTATGTCAAATCTATGTCAAATATGTGTCAAATGCTATGTCAAATCTATGTCAAATAATGTGTCAAGTCCATGTAAAATACTATGTCAAATACTATGTCAAATCTATGTCAAATATGTGTCAAGTCTATGTAAAATACTATGTCAAATGCTATGTCAAATGCTCTGTCGAATTTATGTCAAATTTATGTCAAATCTATATCAAATCTATATCAAATGTATGACAAATGCTTTGGCTAATACCAAGTCAAATTTATTTCAAGCCTCTGTCAAATCTATGCCAAATGCTATGTCAAATTTATGTCAAATCTATATCAAAGCTATGTCAAATGTATTTCAAATGCTACGTCAAATGCTATGCCAATTACCAAGTCAAATCTATTTCAAATGTTATGTCAAATGCTATGTCAAATCTATGACAAATGCTATGTCAAATTTATGTCAAAAAACTATGCCAAATACCAAGTCAAATCTATTTCAAATCTGTGTCAAATTTATGTCAAATGCTACGTCAAAGGCTATGTCAAATGCTATATCAAATCTTTGTCAAATTTATGTCACATCTATGTCAAATGCTATGCCAAATACCAAGTCAAATCTATTTCAAGTCTTTGCAAATTCTATTTCAAATCTATGTCAATGTTATGTCAATTCTTTGTCAAATTTATATCAAAAGCTTTGCCAAATGGATTGACAAATGCTCTTTCAAATCTATATCAAATTTGTGTCAGATATATGTCAAATGCTATGCCAATACCAAGTCAAATCTATGTCAAATCTATGTCAAATCTATATCAAAAGCTTTTTCAAATGGATTGGCAATGCTATATCAAATCTATATCAAATTTGTGTCAGATATAATTATGTCAAATGCTGTGTCAAATCTATGTCAAATTTATGTCACATCTACGTCAAATGTTATGCCAAATACCAAGTCAAATCTATTTCAAGTCTTTGCAAAATCTATGTCAAATCTATGTCAAATCTATGTCAAATCTATGTCAAATCTGTGTCAAATCTGTGTCAAATCTATGTCAAATGCTATTTTTCCTGCATCCACCATGTGTTTGTGACCTTACCTCAGTTTCTGTTTGGCATGATCAAAGGAGTCAGACACGAAGTAGATGGGTTGGTATGTACTGTCCTGGTATTCTTGTAACGCAACTTTGTTGGGTTCGAACGGACGATGTTCAGGCTTCTCGGAGAGGGCGTACTATAAAAATAAGCAGTAAGCCAAGCATAGAATAATCTAGTTGAATCACAAGTGCCAACCCATGCATGAATATACCCTCCTCTTCAATTGTCAAACGGAAAGTTGCTCTTAAAGCCACTGGCTAACATTTACCAAGGTTAAAAAAATATGAGCTACATAATCCCCCACCCTCCAAGTGTTTTTGACAAGGTCTGAAAATGAAGCCCTGAAAAAAATTGTATTTCAAAATGATTATTTAGTGCTTTAAAAAAGTGAAAATCGTAAGTTGACCGGATTCACCAGCTCATTTCCTCCCATAATGACTTACGTGTGTGGATCTAGGCTATTTTTAACTCGCCCCGAGTAATAATTGTTTACTTATTCATATCTTGCCAGTGGCAGCAGAAATTTTCAAACTTGTGTATTCTAGGGCGTTTATTTGTCCATTCCAACACTACTATGTAACTCAGATAGCAAAGTTTGACAATGTTTTAAATTGAAGCTCCACAATGTTAGCCTATCACTTTAAAGCACAATCATAAGTTAACCTGCATACAAAGCCTGTTTAAGGTCAATACAAACCCTTAAAAAAAAAGCTTAATTCCTTAAACTTGAAATTTTCTGAACAGTTAGTCATAAACTAATTTTGTATCTTCCGAATAATCATGTATGTTCAATATTGAAAGAGATGACTTACATACACAAAAGTACAAAACGCATCGGGATAAGTAGTCGATTTATTCCAAAAAGGTACTATTTGCAAAAGCGAGAGTTGTAATGAAAAGCCCCCACCATGCCCACCTCGTAATTTTATTCAATTCGTTTCATTGTACCTTTTAACACAGAAATTTATAAAAATAACAAGTATATTGAGTATATACATTGTAAAAAGCAGATGAATATTTGCATAATGAAGCACGTGTTTCAGCAATAATTTCCAAATTCAAGCTATTGTGTTTTATTCCTCACTCTAATTACATCAAAACACTTACAAGTGACATTGGTTATTTTTACCTGTAATTCACCGAACGCGGACAGCAAGCCAGCCCCGTAGGCCCTGATCTCTCCCGCCTGCTTGCAAAGCCCGAACTCCACGGTGAACCAATACAGCTGGAACGGAAACATTTGGAAAAGATATGAAACGATTTACTAAATTAATTACACATCGTTAATAAGTTTAATTAATGACGAGTGACACAGAATGAAACGTTAAAACGAATGGAGCTAGTATAAACTTTGCATCTAACATACATTTTGATTTCAATTTTTCGTATCGGAATTTGCATGTATGCACAATAATGTTTATGCTAATACCAATAAAAGGGTCAAATATAATGTTTGAATACTTTCGAAAGTGAATATCATACAATAATACTGCAATGAAATAGTCTAAAATCATTGGTTTGTGGAAAAAAATCCTGCAGTTGCAGTACTGTAGCCAATATGTGCAACAGTTGTTACTGCATCCGGCCATTACCCTCCTTGGACAATTACTCCACCCCCTCTTGATATGGCCACCCGGACAACTACCCCTCAAGGTCAATAACGCCCCCCCCCCCGACAATTATCACCCGAACAATTACCACACAGAACAATTACCCCAAGCCATTACCCCAAGGACAATTACCTCAAAGGACAATTATCACCCGAGCAATTACCACCTGGATAATTACCCCTAGGACGATTACCAAAAGGACTACTGACTAGGGGATAATTGTCCTGGGGTAATTATCCTGGCAATGATTGTCCTGTGGGTAAATGCCCTAGAGTAACTGACCCAAGGGGGAAATGTCAAAGGGGTAATTGTCCGGGGTGAATGCCTTACAACCGTGTCCCACATCAGTGAGACATTGATGAATTATGATCGACTTACTGTTGACAGTTTGGTGATGTCTTCGTCTGACACGCCCAGAGATGCAAGACCGATTTCCTGTTAGAATTAATCATAAAACATCAATAATATTGTTTAATAAGAGTGATTGAAACTAAAGAATAAACACTATTTAAATGATAATAAACATTTATGAAATTTGTTAAGATCTTGCAAATATATTCGTCAATACAGTATGTAAATCAATGCACGCATACATATACACATATAAACATTATTTTAAACATGGAAACGATGGAATTATTAGTTAAGAAAAATAATGAAAATACTGTTTGATTAATTTTATGACGTGTTGTTTAATTATTCGTTGCTCCTTATATTTCTAGAAGTCGAATGAACAACTACCTTGAAATGCCATTTCAGGTCTGAAACGATATCAAATATAATTATAATTTGAAGCAACTTCAAATTTTAATCTAAATCTAAAATGTAATATTGCATTTTACATGGTGAGAATTGCGGACTGCACTTTCAAGGAAAAAATGTACAAATTATTAAGCAGTATTTGTATGTGTTTTATTGAATCTACAAAATGAACAAGCCTCGAGGGGGCCCTTACAACAGTGGGAAAAATAAATTGGGAAAAACGTGTTTTTTTTAATCAACATACCTGGGAAAACTGGGCAAAATTAGGATCAGCTAACATAGGTACATGTCCAAGAAGTTCATGGCAGCAGTCACTGTGTGAATAGGAGATAATAGAAAAAATAATATAATATTCCAGCTCTTAAAGGCAGGGGATCTCTTTTGCATGCCTAAAAATTACATTGTGTACATACAATGACATTTAGACGAAATGCCATCTAGGAACCTTTAGCAAAATATAGGAGCTAGAAACTCAGTTTAAGTGGAATTATAGTGACCGTTAGACTCCGATTTGAATCTTTTTCTCGCGAGAGAAAAATTCCTACCATAGAACATACACTAAATGGTTATTGTTTTCTTTCGCATTTTTCAAATTCTAGGTAATTACTGACTCCTAGATTTCACAGACATGCCCTTCATTGATAGCCTAAGGGCATGGGTTATCTTTTCCTGGTCTGCGGGGATGTTTGCAAATGAGATCCCCAGCCTTTAAAGAGCAATGACATGATTGGTAGCACTTGAATCTATCTGAAGAATAATACAGGTTGGCAGATATACCAATCTATACAAGTGGATTGTATTTCTAAGCTGGAAGGAATTGTCTTTAATTTGGTTACTTAAAGGTCAATGACATGATTGGGGTTAGTCTTCAACTTGGGCTGAAATTACTCTAAAATCGACTCAACCATGCAAGGATTCTTCTGTGAAAATCTTGCAGTCAAACGTTGACTCGTTCTAAAATAACTAATGTCAAAATCCCTCATGGCAGGCAAACCTGCTGTGTGGCTCTCTATGGGTCGTATTTTTATCGTGCCCCGATAGAATTAATATTCATGCTTGATTATCCTTAATTAAACAAATTAGAAACAAATTCTTCCAGCTGGGAGATCCACTCCAGGTGGTGTATAGTTGGTACATGTTTCAACTCATTTGGTTCTTGAGGCATTTCCAAGTGTTCCCAATCATGTCACTAACCTGCGAGAATGCAGTGGTGAATTAAAGTATGGCCCTCGTAGAAATTAAACCTGTACAAAGCTATACACTAAATTTGCCTGCAATCACTGATTAGTAAGCGTTTCCATCCAAAGGGGTAAATATTTGACCAAATAATTTTCACAGCAAAAACCTTGAACAGGGTACTTTATTCTAAATAGTTTTGTTCCCAAATAAAAACTGCCCACAACCATGCTATTTCCCTGCAATACATCATTAATTGTCATCATTTAAATGCATCATCAGCTGGAAGGCACTGACGCGTCAAAACTGTTATTTACTTCCGTGAAATTTTAACGGGGATATGATGATGATGATGATGATGATGATGATGATGATGATGATGATGATGATGATGATGATGATAGTAATGAAAGTGATAGTGATAATGATGATGATGATGATGATGATGATAGTAATGAAAGTGATAGTGATAATGATGATGATGATGATGATGATGATGATAATAATGATGATAATCAGGAGGAGGGCGATACAGATGATGATGATGATGATGATGATGATAATAATGATGATAATCAGGAGGAGGGCGATACACTCTTAAAACGAGTGAGATATTCACTCTTTAACGAGTGAATATGGAAAAGAATGAACTTGAGTGGTTTCACCTGGGAGTTTCCTTAGGGATCACTCGGGGATGTCGAGTGATTCCTGAGGTCACTCCAAACTGAGTGCAAAACACACATATTCACTCTAATTTCACTCACTTTTTACATTCTCTGTATAAAGAGTGAATAATTTAACTCGTTGTTCTATATGTGATAGTAATGATAATGATGACATAACTACTGCACGAACCATTCGAAAAGCAGTATATCTGTTCAATAAGTCTTGCCAAGTAGAAATAATTTAATAAAATAAAATGAAATGAAATGAAAATTGTGAGCACCATTAAATACTCACGGCTCCGGTGTGTGCATCGGGGCGGAAGAATGACGAACGTACTGCGTGGCCTGAAACACGCGAAACGCGAGACTCGCAAGAAAATCTCGTGCTGAGAGAAGACCTGCTACTGGGCGGAGCTGAAATCCTGTCCTGCCTAATAATAATGAAAGCACGAAGTGCAAATTCAATTTGGAATTTGGAATTTAGAATTTAGAATTTAGAATTTAGAATTTAGAATTTAGAATTTAGAATTTAGAATTTAGGAATTTAGAATTTAGAATTTAGAATTTAGAATTTAGAATTTAGAATTTAGAATTTAGAATTTAGAATTTAGAATTTAGAATTTAGAATTTAGAATTTAGAATTTAGAATTTAGAATTTAGAATGTAGAATTTAGTATTTAGAACTTTGAGTTTTGAATTTTGAATTTCGGATTTTGAATTTTGAATTTTAAATTTAGAACTTAGAATAGAGAAGTTAATGTTTAGAATTGTTTAGAATTGTAATGTTTTTGCTTAAAAAACAAGAACAATTTCACACCCATTACCTTAAAATATGCAATAAACAATAATGATACGACTATGGACTATGGAACATAAAGACACACTTTAAAAAACACTTAAGCTATATTGTAGGCCTATTCTTAAGATGACATATTTCCGCCTATTTTGATGTTTTGCAGGATGGGAGATACATTGGGACCTGCACTCAAATGTTATATTTGTCAGTTCACAGATCATCACACATTAGATTTAGATGATTTAATATTAGAAGTATTACATCACTTTGGCATTTGAATTATCGAGAATTTGAAAACCAAAAAGAAATCGATATTTATGAAATTTATCTGAAGAAAATCAATGCAAATAAAATAAACAAACACCCTTTTCCTATTTTCTTTGCAAGGAAAAGAAAGGCAACTTCACAACAATAAATCGTTGTTATTTAAACTGTTACGTTATTTCTAAGGTTCGTTTTCCGACAATTCGTTACTACGAAGCTTAAGAGACTACACAATGTGCACTCTAAATCACCGAATTCTACTCTCTTTTTTTTTGGGGGGGGGGGGAAGTAATTATCCCTCAGGTAGTGTATAGGATGTGTATAGGTATGTGTCTGTTCATAATAGAGAACGTTTGGAATATGAGCCGCGCCCATTTAAACAACTATAATGTTCTCATATCACTTACTTTTCAAGAAGTTTGACACATCTTCCAACTGAGGTATAAAGGTTTCACTGTAAAAAGACAAGGTAATAGATGAATGCTTTACATATCCATATGCTCTTGTAGGATAAGATACCAACACTGTCACTATTAATATCACGAAACACACTTGCTAGAAGAAAAGATCGATGATCACCCGGATGATCATTATTTATACTGTGATTATCTGCCAAAATCGAAAAAAAGATACTTTACGCACTACATCGCTGCACGACGATACCCTGAATTGTCGCGAGCCTGGAAAAGGCCCATAGCTTCATACACTTAGTAAAGTGTTAACTGCCTTTGTCCACGCAAGTGTGGAAATAGTAAAACATAATAACTATATATTCCATATCGTCGGTTAATAAGGAGTAGGACATTAACTTTAAACGCTTGAGAAGATAGTCGTAAACACTTTACAATCTCTATGGCATTAGCGCCCTTTTCCTTCTCAAGGATTTAGAGTTAGTGCCCTCATTCCCAACCGACGATCAGTTCTCAAAGGACAAGGGCACTGTACAAAATATGGTATTAGCGCTCTTTTCCTTCTCTATGGTTAAATGTTAGTGCCTTTCTCATTCTAAACCGAGGTTAAAGTGTCTTCACATCTACCAATGATGATGGAGAAGGTCGTTAACACTGTACAAACTCTATGGCATTAGCGCCCTTTTCCTTCTCATGGATTAAAAGTTAGTGTCCTCATTTCCAACCGACGATCAGTTCTCAAAGGACAAGGACACTGTACAAGATATATGGTATTAGCGCTCTTTTCCTTCTCTATGGTTTTAAGTTAGCACCCTTCTCATTCTAAACCGAGGTTAAGGTGTGTTCACATATACCAATGATGACGGAGAAGGTCGTTAACACTATACAAGCTCTATGGCATTAACGCCCTTTTCATTCTCAAGGGTTTAGAGTTACCACCCTCTCATTCTCAAACGATAAGGTGTGTTCACATCTACTAATGTTGATGGAGAAGGTTGTTAATACTGAACAAACTCTATGGTATTAGCGCCCTTTTCCTTCTCAATGGTTTAGACTTAACGCTCTTCCCATTCCAAGCCAAGGTGTGTTCACATCTACCAATGATGATGGAAAGGTCGTTAATACTGTACAAACTCTATTGGCTCTAGCGCCCTTTTCATTCTCCAGGGTTTAGAGCCGTTACTCCCTTTTTCATTCTAAACCGCCGTAAAGCCAAGGTGTATTTACATCTACCGATGATCACGGAAAAGGTTATTAACACTGAACAAACTCTATTGCATGAGAGCCTTTTTCCTTCTCCCGGTTTAGAACTATAGAGCCCCCCTCATACTCTATACCTATGATAAGTTCTCAAATGAGGATGTCATTAATACTGTACAAAGTCTATGGCATTAGCGCCCTTTTCCTTCTGAAGGGTTTATAGTTAACACCCTTCGCATTACCATGCGCAGCTTGACGAAATGCTATAGCAGGGGCATGTGCACGGCAGAGCGACGTGAAATATAATTTATATAGACTTTGCGTAGAATTTACGCTTTTTGCCGAGTTCATTATACGGTGAGCTGTTTTGGATGTCGGTGGCTGTTTGAATGTGCGCTACTAACAAAAAACAAAGTATTTGTTAAGTGTCGCCATAAAATATATTTAAACCTCTGTTACAACCTTTTCCAATCTTTTTTAACACCCTTTCAGTCGAAAGGTTGTTAAAAGGTTTCAAAATGATTTTCTGTGGGTGCCTCTTGTAGGTTTTCCTGAAAACAAAAAAGTCAAATTTCAAATTCTAAATTACTTTTGAAAATAATTCTTCCTGTTCTATCCTTATATTTCTACCGAGCAGGTAGCATCTTAATCAAGACCTTTAGAAAATAATCAACAGGTTATTTTTGTAGAGCGTCTTAAAATGAATCATTGTTTGACATTTGCACCACAGCACTCCAAAGAAGTAATAATGCCCTAAATTCTCCCCGAAAATTTATGAGAAGCTTTTAGCGGTTATCAAAAACTTTCTCGACGTTTATCATCCTGACTGATTTCAAAGTTTCAGACGTTTTTCTCTGTTTCATATTAATCTACGAAACCGCGGGCGACGCGCGTATCATTTATAGATTTTTCAATCGAGACACGCAGGCTGTCCGCTTTATCCAAGCATAATATGAGTCTCGTCCCCGTATTTATACCATTTCCATTAAAAGCGAGACACGCGTACCGATGTGGTAGCCGATTTGGTCCGTCCGCCGTTCACGTCCGAGCGCCCAAGTAGAGGCACGCAGTAAAGTACTACCACGGAGTCCGCAAAAAGACACACGCGCAGCCGACCCTCGTTCGTAGTTGATGCAATTTTATTTGATTTGATTTGATTTGAAAATTATTTCTGCATTTTCAACAAATTAACAATTCAGAAAAAAATAATCATTCTTGACAGTTCAACATATCAGGTAAACCATATTTACATAACAATGATAACAATACAAAATAGGCATAACAAAAATCATGAAAAATAATTAACATTGCAAATAGTATTCATAGCATATATGTATTTTCTTTTGATAACACAAAGGTAATCGCTACATATCAATTTCTTAACAACAGAAGACGATCCTCTTTTACGCAGAGAAATACGAGGTTATAATACGCACTGGTCATGCACTATAGTGCTCTCTCGCCGCGCTGTAGGAGCATGTCTATTGTTTGCATTCACACTCGAAGTGAGAGAAAATCGTATCTATCATTGTTTTTGCCAATTCCGCGGACCTTATCCTAGTCAATACTCAATACAATTTGATTTTCACATTTTTAGAATCCTCAGACTTCCCACTACATATCCTCATCGTCAATATATTTATAGATCTCACACTTTCATTTCATGAAGCGGCAAAGACAGAAAAAATGAGTCAATATATTTATAGATCTCACACTTTCATTTCATGAAGCGGCAAAGACAGAAAAAATGAGAAAAACGGGGATCTTCCACGAGATTTTTTTTTACCAAAAAGGAAGTCTTTAGACTCAAAACCGCGGGCCATAATGTTGACTTTGGTCACATATTTTGATCTAATCTTAAAGAGAAATCTTCGAATATCGTAAATCTCGTGTCAATAGTATATCAAACCTGTAGATTTGTTACAGTGGCAAAAAAAAAATGTGCCAAAAACGACAGTTTTAGTTTCAATTTACCATTGTGTTGCAAAACGCTAGACCATGAAGAAAGTAAAAGATCGCTTAGAAATTGACATGTTTTGCTTAATTTGGAGATTTGATTAAATTCATTTGATTTCTGCATTTTGCAGAAATTGGGAGAACTTTTCTGATATCCCGTCTGATATTCACCGACAGTAGACCATCTATAACTATTTTTTAATACTATCATAGACGCAAAGAAACAACGAGGTCGTCCCCCAAAGTACGTAACAGAATTGGGAAAGGAAAAAGGGACCGGAAAAAGCTGCAAAAGTCAGACACGCGTGTGCCCGCTTACGGACTCCGTGGTTGTACTACATACATGCAGACTACACACTGTCGGTCGGATGCCCGGACGTAAACGGCGGACAGACCAATTCGGCTACGACACCGGCCCGTCTCTAATAACCATTCAGATTTCACCAAATACCCACATGACAAGAACCGAATCCAAAATCAATAGGACGAGTTAACTATAAGCTATCATCATTACCCGGCAAGCAGCCCATTTGTATCAACTGAAATAACCGTCTTATTTCGTTTTAATATAGCGCTCAGATCCCAGGGGGTCTACGGCCCATGCGAGTACAAATCTTAAATAAGTCTCTTAAATCAGCCGGGGTACGTTACCTGTAGATGCCCTCTTTCTCTAGGACTGTAAATGCATCGATGTGTTCTTGACAGGCATGTGTTGGGAACAGAGCCTTCAACTGTCGATATATCAAGCACCTACATGCACGTGAAGAGAAAATTAAAAACGAGAGCTGTAGACCAGTCAATAACTCTTGCAAATCGGCGATCATTATTAGATACTCAGTTGTAGCGGGTTACCATCGTAGAATTTTGTTAATTCATCAGTTTCTTTATTCCTTTCATTTAAGAGATACATTAACATTGAACGCTCAAACAAAAATAAGCCAAATATACATGCAAGTGGATTCCGTTTATTTATCAAAATTACAAGCCGCGTAGAACATAAAAATCAAAGTTAAAAGGAAAAGAATGCACTCACTATAAAAATGGTACCCTTCAGAACATCTTACCGAATAATAGGTAACAGCTTGATAGACACATGTATTAATATTTTTGTATGTGAATTTTTGTGAAAGAAACATCTTTGTATCTGGCATGTTGTAACACTCTATTATATACTGTATTTTGTAATAAAAACGTTTGCTATTTATGTATACGGCAGTTAATCCAGCTTGATTTATTTTAACGCTGCCGCTTTGTTTGAACAACTGTTGTATCAAATATTTTATGTCATGTGAACTCACAAATTAATTTTGTTTATTGTTACGAATGATAAAAATGTATTTATGATAACAAATAAAGCATCATTTTTTTTAAGTGTCATTGTGTTCTTGACAGGCATGCGTTGGGAACAGAGCCTTTAACTATCGATATATCAAGTACCTACATGCACCACGTGAAGAGAAAATTAAAAACGAGAGCTAAAGACCAGTCAATAACTCTTGCAAATCGACGATGGTTACACGATCATTATTAGAGACTGAGTTGTAGTGGGTTGCCATCATATACACTGCAAAACACATGTGTTAAATAATATACAACACCAAGCTGAAGTTATATGACCAGTGTTCTTTTATGGTGTTACACTCACACCCATTGGGTGACTACAAAATCTAAAACATTTTTTAGAGGGTTAATTAGTTCCTGTTAATTCTTGTTGATGTTTAATTTCAACAATTAAGAATAATGAGAACTTCCTGCTAAACTATATTTGATGTTGGAAAAATTGTCGAAAAATTTACACCAAAGTAACACCCCTCCAACTTCAACAGACGACCACACCGACAGGTGTTGAAACTATACCGGACCGGTGGTATACCACTGCAATTACCACCAGCGCGCTGCAGCGGTGCCAAATAAACACCTTGCAGTGTACCAGTGAAGCGTAAAAAAATATCACCAGTTGCAATTTCAAATTAACACCAAGAAGTACCAGGTTATTACTTTTCTACACCATCACAGTGAAGGTTTAACACCTCTCGGTGTAGTCCTCTATTGAAGTTTGAGCGGTGTTAGATTTAACACCGCTCTTTTTGCAGTGTACACTGTGAGTCAAATGGGAAATGCACATGCAATCCCTAATTTATCAAAATCGAAAACAAAGCATTCATAAAAATGATATCAGGGGGATGATAGCAATTAATGTTTCTTTTATGTGGTATATTGGTCAGTTGCATTCGGTCATGAGTGACTGCTGAGTAATTATTTTTGTACAATATGTCAAAATTGTCCTTATCCGAGTAGTTGTACTATGTCCTGCATGATGACATTCGCCAAACAAAACTGCACACATGAATCTCACGTGTTTCCGAAAATTAATGGATGGATAGGTTGGTGATATATATAACATGATGGATACATTAAAGCCCAAGTTTAGTTTTCAAAAAGAGCAGAGTCTGCTTTTTTAGATGAGGTATAACTCATAACCTTAACACCTTATTAACCCTTTGAATGCTATAATGTACAATATAGTCAAAAATCTCGGGGTCCTCCCCCCCCCCCGCACGAGATTTTTCATAAATTAATTTAAAAAAAAAAACTAAAGACATTCAGAATCTGTTATTGCTGGGATATGACTTCCGGGCATTAAAGACACTATATAACTTTGTTGAAGCCTTAATTAAAAAATTGTCAAACTTTGCTGTCTGACAGATCTGGTAGTGTTTGGATGGACAAATACACACCCTAGGACACACAACTTAAGAGAGTTATGCCGTCACTCATAAAAAAAAATGTACAGATCAAAGTCGGCACATGAATAAAATATCAGCCGATAGGAAATTCTGCAACACAGCAGGAGGAAAACTGGAATGGTCGCTCAATGATTTTCACTTTTTAGAAGCTTTTAATGATCGTTTTAAACTGCAATTTTTTCAGGACTTCATTTTTAGACCTTATCATACACACCAGTAGCATGGGGAATCATGTAGCTCAGATTTTTTAAACTGAAAACAGTTTTATACGATGCCTTTAAGCTTTCAAATAAAAAAAATCCCCAAAACTAAACTTGGGCTTTAAATGATTATAAGTGATAATAAGTGATTATTGAATATTACTCCAATTATTTATGCGCTTATTTGTTATTTATTTATTTATTTATTTATTCATTTGTTTATTTATTATTTATTTATTGATTGTATTCCTTGATTATTTACCCGCTTGGCCTATTTATTTGTTCGTTCGTCTATTTGTTTATTGTTTTTGGCTTTCGTGCTCCAGAATTAGCTCGAACAAAATAACAAAACTGCAATATCGATTATTTTGTTTTCACTCTATTTTCTTATTCAGAATTCCACGTGGCATCGGTTACATTTGTAGCGACACACGGGCTTCGATTGTTATTTTTCGCTGTGACGTCAGTGATCCGAGAACACAAAGTTCATTGGTAAAACACGGATAAGATAAACACGCCGGGAGCATCGCATAATGTGTCCTATCTCGCGGCAATACATTACACGTATCATGGACGACGTGCCACCGGAACGATACCGGTCCATACATTTAATATTACCCGGTGCGATGCGTCAAGTCTCGCGCCGCGTAGCCTCCGGCGTGGCAGGTGGAAGCTGTAATTATAGCGTGTAATCGATCAACTTCGATTACTAAGATCGATTACATCATATCCCATGGCACAAAACGTGTATCCGTTGATTATGACGTCATAGATTATTCGTCAAATACACGAATACATACACGAACAAATATGACACATTGACGCTTTATGGACAACAATGACATGGATTATAAATTTATCACAAAAGTAGAACAAAATATTGTTTATATAACGCTTAATATAGGCCTACTTGTATTTTACGTAAAGGTGAAACTCATAAAGTTATTAGAAATTAACTATTGTATGCACCATAAAATCTAGGAATGACTTGGTCTTGTGCTTGGTAATAATCTGAAAATATAAGAATGATTTGGTTAATCACCCCTTACTTAATTCAGTGGATAGAATTACGGAAAAACGTGAGATATTCCATGCAAACACTATTCACTGCATGGCACGTGCGAAATTACCCCGCGCTTTCATTTGTAAGATGACTTAAATGCTGTATTATTTCACAGGCGGTGGACCAGTCCAAGCATACGGAAGAAAAATGTAATAAGATGTGTAGGTGTGCTAAATGACTGCTGATTTTAATTTAGCAGGCAGCTTATAGTCTGGTTACTTCCTGGTTGCCGGTTGACGAATAACTGCATTTTGTTGAAGAGGTGGGGCGAAGTATTTTCATGATTTATGTTTTCATGATTTATGATATATTTTCATGGTGAATGTGTTTTCATCTTAAAGACAATTTAAACGTACGGTGTATTGATTAACTTACGTTAAAAATGGGTAGCCTGTCGGCGGAGATTTCTAGACGATTCACATATATTGTACTGGCAAAGAATTAGTGGTAATCGGGAGGGGGAATAAGGACCATGACAAAACAGCTTCTCACTAGAATGCATGGAATTAAACAACCTCAAGAAAGCAGTATAAAAGAGGAACGCATGCATCAATCTTAAACAGGTAAACTTGTTCAGTAAATGGTATTGCAATTGAAATTCTTTGCCGTATATCGAGTGGAATCTGTCATCATCCTTCTTCAGTGTATTATTTTTTATTGTATTGATTTTCCTGGTCCATCACAGGACCGCAATCAATTCTCAAAATCTGTACACAGTATTCTTAAGTTATGAACTACAGAAGGTGAAATCATTAAAATCGTCAGGAGGTCTTCTTTAAAGGGCTGTGACATGCCTGGGAAAGTGAAAAGATGCCTCAAGAACTAAATGAGGTTGAAAAAACATACCAATACGTATAGTGGATAGAGTGTATAATTATGCAAGCTGGAAGTATATGTCTAAGTTGAATTTGTACACTTGAGGAGAAACAAACAAACTTACCAGTCATGAATTATATGTATTCCCTGGCCTGGATAGAAATTGATCCCATGAAAAACCACCCTAAACACACTTCACGTGACAATCTCAGCATTTTCTAATAATAATTGTACATTCATGAGCAATGCATGATTATGACATTTTCACAGCAGAACCTTTCAACAACATGATTGATTCTGGAAGCATTGTCTTGAATTACTACTTCAAATTTAATACATTACTTGGTTTCTTTGTTAAAGTTCGACGCCTCCATGATATTTAATCAGACGACAATTGCTCATGCAACAATTGCTCCGACGATTATTTCACTAACCCAACCCTAAAGCTACCCCTCACCATAGCCGTTACCTACCCCCTCACCCTAACCTAACTCTAATCCCAGATTACACTACAAACCCAATGGCAACCATAACCTTAAAGGTAAATGACATGATTGGGGTAGTCCTCAACTTGGAATAAAACTGTTCTAGAACATGTAAACCGTGAAAGGATTCTAGTGTGAAAATTTTGTAGTCAAAAGTTGATCCGTTTTAAAATAACTGTCATCAGTATGCCTTGTGACAGACAAATCAGTTGTGCAGCTTTCTATGGGATCTATTTCCATCGGGACTCGAGAGAAACAAAATGCTAGTATATTCATGTTTAATTTGGCTTAAAGGGAGAAGGCGCCAGCCACTAACAGGCATAAGTTAAGAATAAAAATGATAAAAATGAGTATTGTGACAATTATGGTACATGGTGACAAAAACAGCGTAAATAAGGGGTACTGTGTGATACTCACCCTCATCAAGGCCCTATAAATTAGTTAATTTGTGTTTATTTTACGTCTTTGTAAGTTTTACCCTAAGACAAAACTTGCAGAAACAGCTATAGGGGGAGGAGCTTATCGATTCAAACAGTGCATACATTACCACGGTGCGCGGCTAACACACGTCGCGTGGCATGCATTGGTCACGCATGGTCAACTCCCTGCAGTGCACGTGCAATCTGATTGGTTGGCAAGAACTCAAATATTTTCTTAACTTATGCCTGTTAGTTGCTGGCGCCTTCTCCCTTTAATTAAACAAATTCAAGATAAATCCTTCTAGCCAAGAGATACACTGCAGCTGGTGTATCCATTGAATATCTTCCAACCACTTTGGTTTGAGAGGCACATTTTATTTTGTCATGTCGTCGCCCAGCTGGCAGAAGGGCGTTAGCAAATGCTCTAAGCAGAGGGGCGTTAACAGTCCGGCTGACAGAAGGTCGTTGGCAGTTGCTCTAATCAGAAGGGCGTTAACAGTAAATTGCTGGTAACGTGACAACTACTGGCTTATTTCACATGAAATCAAAGTATTGTGATTTTTTAGATCCTTCTATCAGTACGTAAGGCGAAAATATGAAGTAAGCCTATGGGTTTCAAATTAGAGGCAATTTACTGTTAACGCCCTTCTGCTTAGAGCATTTGTTAACGACCTTCTGCCAATCGGACTGTTAACGCCCTTCTGCTTAGAGCATTTGCTAACGCCCTTTGACCGCCGGGCGAAGATGTCCCTGACCTTTCACTTGTGTGATGATAGCGTTTTGTTCATCTCTGGTAGATGTAGAATTGATGAACCGACATTTACTCCATGACAACACCATGAATTTCACACCGGTGACGATTTTTTGGAGTTAATCCTACACGTCTTATTATTTTACCACTTTGGGATTTTTTTTCCACACTCGTTAGTGTTAGAATCAAACTCCTGGGTGTAATTATAACACCCGAGGGTGTGGTCCTCTATGAAACCCAGGGGTGTTATTTACAGCACCGCCATTTTTGCTGTGTATGAACTATAAACCCACAATGCCAAACTTATGATATCAAAATTATGTCTTCCAAGATATAACTACTGGTGCAACTGTCGCTGGAGCTAATGTCGGGTGACCAGTTCTACATCTGCCGTAGACGGACAAAATAAATATCGTTAGCATGAAAAAGGTGTTTTCTATGCTAATTTATCAATGATAAGCTCACATTATGCACGGTTCGATATTCCAATAAACGGAGGTTCATGCACATGGGTCTTGGACGATATTGATACCAGCCGATGCAGTATTGACCTCAACATTTTTGGCGTCAAAGTATACTCTTGGTTTTGGAAGTAATGCTTCCTGTGTTTAATTGATACCGGTTGTTAAAATTCAACACTGTACTAGAAATCTATAGATTAGGCAACAGTACTTGTGTTGAATTAAACACCGAAGTTTCTGCAGTGTGTGAAACATGAATGGTCCTCTATCCAGGCGAATACAAAAAAACCTTATTTTTTTCTTCAAGTTTTACCAGAGAGTTCATATTTGGATCTGTTGATCAAACTCAATGACAATTTTGATATTTCATACACTTTATAGAGCCCCCCCCCCAATATTTTGTTAACATTTTTGCAATTCCTTTGTAGTGTGAAGCACGTGTCAACATGTTACATCGTGCAATTCGAGTGTAAGTATATCTGATGTCTAATAACCCGTGATTTCGTAAGGCAATTATGCACAATCGATCGACCATTATTGATATGAAGTGGTCCCAAGGAAAAAGCGCACATTCATGAATAAATGCGCACAATAAAGTAATGTCTGGTCTGCACGTGCAAACTGAGTGCAAATGATATTAATGAAAGAAGTTATTCAACTTCCATTAAGGAACAAACATGTCTCCATTTTAGCCACGATATTTGCAGCGAAAATTGCTAAGAAAATGATATTTCCGTAGATAATAAGAGTTAGGATTATCATTGGGTTTGAGATTTAAAGAGAATAAAACAGTACTGGTTGATTACTTGCAGAACAACAACATTTAATATCAACTGCTTTCAAACCTTCTGTGAACA
>JZLH01S0028179.1:110025-121435 GCA_001188425.1 Eucidaris tribuloides | reverse complement strand
ACATAAATTGCTTTTGTTTCCAGAACTGACAAAAGATTAGAGGAAGGTGTCCTTATTATGTATGTAGTGTTTAGATTCACGATCTTTAGATTTGAATATAAAAATTGTTTAGGTTATGCACGATATTTACCATTTTTAAAATGTAGTAATTGTTATGCAATTCTAACGAAATATCAAGGAAGTGAATTGGGCAATTCTGAAAGCGTAGTGATAGATTGCTAATAATTGTATGAAGCTATAATTGTAGTGCATTAGTAATCCCAGCTCTATAGATGACTGTATGAATCAAATGCATTTGGAGCATGAAAAAAAAAAAGAGTAGGAATATATTATATATATCGTAGTGGAACATGCATGCCAATCCCACATGTTCATCTCCCGTGAAATAAGAGGCATCTGTTCCAGATAGCACAGTCAACTGTAGTTCAGATCATGTGAATGAAAGTTAGTGGACCTTCTCCATTTCCAGCAACTTAATACTGATCACCAGTTTGGGTAGGATATTGACTTTTTGGAGGGTAACATGATTTTTTTTTAACATTAAACCAATTTTTTTCGTAACTCAGAATTGTGTCTTTTCAAACTTCCTTACTATAAAGTACAGAATGACATTTCAACTCCCAAATGTAATGTACTCATAATTATCATATTCAATCAGTAATTCTCATAATCTGATTTTACTCCCCATTAGATTTTCCTTTAAAAAATGACCCTTTCCCCACACATTCCAAGCTTAAATTGATGACATGCAACCAGATAATAGTAAAATATTCGTAACATCATGCCATGCCTAATCAATATCAGATTGATCAACGTAGTCATACACCATGTAGCCTATTAACTGCATATGCTAAACTTACATCCAAAATATTCCAAATATTCCAAGTATTTGGACCCATCCCACCTTTTTTCTCCTCCCCCTTCTGATGACCTTCCATGAGAGGATGTTTTTTCCCCCATTCTTAACAATGCATCAACCTTTGCATAAACTAATCCAAGACGAAATTAACATGCAATGTAGGATAGATGAATGTAGAGAGCTCAATTAAATGAATATCCTCAACTAACAACCTACCATTGCATCCATCCCAGCAACTTGTAGACACGTCACACTTCAAGAAAAAAATGCATTTTAGAATTAAAAGATCATCTTAAACTTGAAAGATCATCTTAGAATTAAAAGATCTCTGAGGTAGATCTTAAGAGTTGGGGATCCACCTCGGTCTCATTTCAAAATGTAACAGATTTCGTAATCGACATGTTTACCATGTGACTAGTTTCTGAGCTTGGTTATGATGTTGTTTTTGCTAAATTTATGTGAGGTATTGACTGCCTCCAAAAACAAATTTTAAAATGCAGATAACTTGCACTGACATTGATGGACGATGAGTGGACTCATTTCAGTAACTTGTCTGCGAGATAGTTAACTTTTATGCATGTGTCTTTCTAATCTTTCAAGTCTAACAAATGTTAGCTGTTAACTGAATCACACTAACTTTGGATAGATCTATCAGCTCAAAGTGTAGAATGATAAGGGACAAGTACCTTGATCATTGAATGTGATCTTGTCGTGATATAAAGTGGAGAATGGTAAGTCCCTCTATTGACAAGATACTTTGCATATAGGAGAAGTTTGTTTTCATATAAATTTACCAAAGTTTTGTGTATTTATTTCTCTTTCCATCCTCTTTCTTTCTGTCTTTCTTTTCTTTCTTTCTTCTCTTTTCTTTCTTTCTTTCTTTTTTTCCTTTTTTATGTATTCATTCATTTATTCATTTATTAAGTAAGCAGATATCACCATGTATATGACCTTTGTTAAAATATTGGGGGGCTGGGTCCCCAACAGTTTTATAAGTATTAATTTCTCGGAAGTAGAAGCAGTTTAACCTATATAATTTTCATGACAGTAATAGATCATGTATATGCACAATAGGAGAAAAAGATCATTGTTCACCATTAACCAAAACTATAATCTGCCTGTATACCTTTCATTACCAGACTGAGAATATAACATTCTAAGTTTATGAAGTTTGAGTGTAATAGCACTAGGAGGGTTAATTTTGCACCTGCAGACACTGTAACATTGAATTACTAACAGAGACACTCCAGGAATAGTCGGCATTCTGACAGCATGCATTATCATACTTTTTTATTTGCCTGAATAGATCGACTTCCACCAGCAGTGTAGGGTAAGAAACGAATGCCACCATCTGACATACTGTCAGCCATTATTAGCTGAAAGTGGTAGAAGTGCATGCTTTTCTCCTGTCTCGCAGTGGTGCTTGGTGGTACCATAATGGGATTTTGCATGTCTAGCGAGGAACAGACTGTGCATCTTGTATGGGTTATACAGGATGGTGCAGAAAGAACCCAACACTTTCGATCGTTAAAGGCAGTGGATCTCATTTGCAAACATCCCTGCAGACCAGGAAAAGATAACCCATGCCCTTAGGATAGGGCATGTCTGTGATCTGGGGCGTCAGTAATTCTGATTTGGAATGGTGAAGAAAAACATAGCGTTTAGTTGCGTTCTATGATAGGAATTTTTTTCTCACAAGAAAAAAATTCAAATCAGAGTCTAAAGGTTACTATAATTCCACTAAAACTGAGTTTCTGGCTCCTTTATTTTGCTAAAGGTTCCCAGATGGCATTTTCTTCTAAATGCCATTGTATTTACACAATAGTAATTATTAGGCATGCAAAAGAGATCCCCTGCCTTTAATATCTTCAAAATCATCTGCAGGATGTCATTGGTTTTGTTTCACTGGGTAGAAAATTCTTTTTCCAACAAAATGATACCATGATCATTGATTTTGTGTAAGGTGTTTGGATCCTGGGGGCATTTTTCTGAGGCAGTGTCGTTTTGTCAAATTTGCTATTTTTTCAACTCCTGAGGTCCTCGGAACACCAAGATACTCTGGCGTCATGGTGTGCTGTAGAATAAGCTGGGCAGACAAACGGCATGAATGCATTCGCTTTGATAAGGAAGACAATGTGAGGTATGAACAATTGTCATTGCGGTTTGTCTGCGCAGCTTTTTCTATGACATACTGTGACACAAGAATATCTTGGTATTCCGAGGATCGCTGGAGTTGAAAATGTAGTAATTTTGGGAAACGACATTGCCTCAGAAAATGGCCGTAGGGTCCAAACGCCTTACTCATAATCAATGATCACGGTATCACTTTGTTGGAAAAAGAATGTTCTAACTAACGAAACGAAAATCATGACATTTTGCAGATGATGTTGAAGAAATTAACAATCGCAGGTGTTGCGTTCTTTTTGGGCCACCATGTATAACATACAGATTCTATTTGGGTTCTTCCACACTCACGGTTGTATTTGCGAGACACTTTCTTCAACAAAATATTTTGTGTCTCTTTTATAAATAGGTTATCGTTATGTTGGGACAATGGGAATTGTAAGATGGGGTTCCTATTTTAATGTGTTTAAATTTCTAACACATATTTGTGGAATTGAATCTTGTTTCTATTTGTTGTCATTAATTTGTAAGTGTACTGGGGTGAAACTCTTTGCTAAATGCTATGACAATTTGAAGAATACTCTTGTTGCCACTTTCATAACTTAAAATTTTGGGAGTCAAAATTCTTTTCTGGTGTAGGTGAGCTTTCAAGCAAATATTCTTTGATGTTGCTCAATCTCTCTCTCTCTCTCTCACACACTCTCTGCAAGTGTATTTGCAAAATATACTGAGCAAAAAGCAATTTGCATTTATTCTGATACAATGTGAAAAAAATCAAAATCATTTGGTAGTTATTTTTCATATCAGTATTACAGTTTTCGCTGGACTTCCTCTCCAATAGTTAATGTTATTAACATTATTAGCATTTTTGTTGTTTCATTAATCCTTCTCCAGTGACCTAGCAATGGTCAGCTAAATGATACAGAAAATAAATTTGCCTGTGGCTAGGAAGTAGTGCTTGCATTATGGGTGGGGGATAGTGGGGGTGGGGGTAGAAGGGCAACTACAAAAAGGTGAAGTAAAAGTTTTTGTTAGATAGTGGTTACTAATTTTGAATAAAGTGAAGTGCAATACCTACCCCCCCCCCCCCCCCCGGGGCCATTTTTCAAGTGTTCTGGAAGTTATTTGAGCACTTCTTTGGTGGAAAAGTCCCTCTACTTTACCCCATGTTATAGGATAAACATTCATTGGTTGTATTCATCTCACAATATTTTTATCAGGTTTTTAATTATACAGAGTGGTAAAGATTATTCATCGACATGCAAATACATAGACACTCATATTCGTATTCATATACATAGTCAATTAAAGACATTTAATTGACTTGATTGAGTATGGTTTTCATTGAGTTGGTTTGGTTTTGACTAATTTGCACATCAATAGCTGAGTAGTACATCCTTCATCAACGTGCCATTGAATGATTCTCATCGTGTTTTGAATCATGTAGCTACCATTCTGCATTATTTATCATGCAATTAGAGTACTGTATACGCTAAATATTTTGCGGTGGTTTTATTTTCGCAAATTTCGCGACCTAACATAAGCAAAAATTTCACTTCCTTATATTTCTGTAGAAAGTGAATGCAAATGCAATGAAATCACAAAATAAATCAAAAAATTTACCGGCTTGAAGCGAAATTGCGAAAATATATGCAAGCGAAATATATGGTGTATACAGTCATAGTTAACTCGAGTGTAATATTCACTAATTGCAAATGATTAGTATAATGTAATTGATAATAACTGATGTAGTTGTATATGCTGTAGAAGGATATTTGTCAGATATATTAAATCCAATTTAATGCAATATGCACAACAAGCTGTAATTCTTTTGCAAATAACATTTTATTGGACTAACATATACTTAAAGACAGAGTACAGGATTTGCGCGTCAGAAAACAGCAAAATGAATGAAATCAGCTCAAATCGTTCACAATGTGAAGATTAGTATAAATAAACACTCGTCGTAAAACCTTTGGGTAGAATTACGTAGTTTTGGTGAAAATCTGGACATTTAAACTCCAAAAATTTACAGTGACGTTAACGTGCATGGGCCATTCCAAAATTGTCCACTCAGCCGTTAGCCGAAGGCCGCGCGGAGTTTAGCAGTTTAACCAATCAGTGTGCTCCGCTGGTCATGCAAACATACACATAACCGCGATTCGCAATTTGAGCAAAATTGAAACTCGCGGAAAGAACAATATTCTGGTAACATATTGTTATTAGTTTTTCTCATAAAACAACAAATTCATGACGTATGGATCTCAAACTTTCAACGCACCATTTGTAAGTACTAAACTACCGTTTGGTATTGATAATGAAGGGAAGTATTGGACTTGCAAATCCCAAACTCAATCTTTAACTGCTGACGAAACATAAGCAGTCAATTCCATTTTTCTTTTATTCATTCCAGATAAGAAACAAAGATGGTAATAGCTTTGAATTAATCTGTCCATGTGCCCTGAAATGAGCACACAATTTATTTGATAACAAACAGATCAAATTGGACCCAATTGTTGTCTTATTTCAAATTAATGATGAACAGTTGAGATGTTTGAATTGGGTATCATATCTTACCCATGATATTGACCAATTTACAAAATGATTGCAACACTGGAACTATGCAGATATTACCTGATGTTTCTGTCAATAGTTCCATTCTTAAGGTAATGAGGAGTGGAAGAAAACATTTGTTGAACAAATTGGTTTAAATATAATACAAGTCGTCATTGACAAAGTGAGATTGATCAATGGTATTGACCAAGTGAAATCGCTCACTGAATTGACCAATTGACAAATTATTGGTATTAAAGAAATAGAATTGGTCAATGTTTGTAGATTATCCTGGGTTGGTTGATGGTCTACCACTTTTTCTCCTTCAGTGATATAAACAAATCATATGAAAGAATGTGACAAATTTTGTTGCAATATTAGCGGAAAACACTTGGTCCCATCTTTAGATCTTGAGGTTGCTTCTAAATGATGAAGAAACATGTATCAACGGAAACATGATCTAACAATTTGCTTTTAAATGCGTTTCAAATCTTCGGAAAGAATATGACAAATTTTGTTGCAATATTAGAGGAAAACACTTTGTAATCATCTTTTGATCTCGAGGATGCTTCTAAAATTATGCAGAAACGTGTATCAAGTGATACATGATGTAACAATTTGCTTTTAATGCATCCATTAAATTTGTTACTTAATCATAAATATGTTAAGTATATGAAGTCCTAGTCCAATAGTACTGTGAAAATATATCTGCCTTTTGGTAGGGGAAGTGGTAAATTTGATGTTCTCATTTTGAGGATATGTCTAAGTAATAATAGCTATATCATAATGCACTCTAACATCTACACAAATGTCACCAAGTGACAGAGTGAAGCCACCACTATAGTTAGATAGTTGCATATGAGCAATCAGGTGCCTGCATTTGTCATTTGTCATTTATTGCGTGTATGAATAACTTTTGCATCCAGTGCATTTTATATTTTATCATATATAATTTTTTTCTCGAGTTTTATTTCCACCATACAACCACGCTGCTTGCATCTCATCATCTAACATTAAAACATCCTCTCTCTCCTCTCTCCCCCCAAAATATTGTCCCCACCCCCTTCCCCACCTCCCATATTGCCCCCATCTGTTTTTATCCCCTGTCCTTTCCCCGTGCCCCTGCCACACCTACCACCACTTTGAAACGGAAAAACGTTTGTGCACACGTACACCTCCTGACAAAAACCAGATGGTCATTACGCCCTCATAGGTTCAGCAAGAAAAAGGTAATACGACTGCAGAACTGTCACTACTGCCAGGAGAAGATTGTGTTGCAGGGCTATCGCTGTAAAGATTGCAAGTAAGTAGATACTTCTCTTTAACTTTACCCACTTCTTAAAGGGCAGTGACATGATTGGGAAAAATAAAAAATACCTCTATAACCAAACTGGTTGAAAGATATACCAGTCTATACACCAGCTGGAGTGGATCTCCTGGCTGGAATGATTTCTCTTGAATTTGTTCACTTCAGGAGAATCAAGCATGGCCATACCAGTACTGAATTTCTCTTGTGCCCCAGAGAGAAATTAATCCCATAAGAAGCTACACAGCAAAGTTGTCTGTCACAAGGCATCCTGATGGTACAGGTGACTCCCGTTATAATGAACACGGTAATAACAACATTCTTGTTACAATGAAGTAAAAATCCAGGTCCCAAAATTATTATCTACGTGTATATATCTTTGTATACTTTAACTGTTTGGATATAACGAAATATCGATAAAACAAAAGAAAACTGTTGATCCCAAGGACTTCATTATAACTGGAGTCACCTGTAGTACTTTTAAATGAGTCAACTTTTGACTACAAAAATTACACAGTAGAATCCTAGCATAGTTGACTTGATTCTAGAATTGTTTTACCCCAAGTTGAGGACTACCCCCAATCATGTCATCTACCTATAACTCCTTGGGGATGATTAGCTTGTATAGAAGCCCAGTACATCGCAGACTCAGTCTCTCAGAGATGACAGGCTTCAAAAGAAGCCAAGAAAATATATATACGTGTATTAACTTATACTAATGTAGTATTGCCTGCAAATGCTTCTGTCCCGAAAAGTACACATTTTGACCAGTATAAATGAAGAAAATCATCTCTGGGTGTGAGATGTACTTGGCTAGTGTACAGGTATGTCATCCCCAAGAGTTGAGAATTATGTTTTTGATTTGTACACTACAACCATTTCAGTTGGGATTTTGATCCAGCCATGAAAGAGACATAAACATGCATTGTCAGATGCATACGTCTTATACAGCATGTCTAAAAAAAATTGTGCAAGTAAAAGTGCCCTCTTTGGCAATTAGAAAAACTGTTGCAACATGATACATCAACGCCAAGACATAGTCTTAGCTTTCAAATGCCATTTATTCTGTTCAATTTGCTTTATTTGATCTTGAAATATATTGTTAACAACGAAAGGGTAAAACCACAATTTTGCCTTTACTAGGGACGAGGGCCCGATGCTATCATTGACTGTAGTAAAAGTGGCAAAATTGTGATTTTACCCTTTCATTTTTGACTAAACATATCTCAAGATTTAAACAAGCAAATTGAACAAAACAAACAACATTTGAAAGCTAAGACAATGCCCTTGCACTGTCAGATGCCAAGGTTCTGTAGTTTCTGATATTGCAAACAAAGAAGCATTTTGGCATTGACTGTTTGCTCCAGTTGCCATGGAAGCGGTAGTCTGGATTCCAGACACAGGCTGATCGTTGAATATCAGAGTCCATCTACCTCTGTGTCATGTAGAGGACTTTAACCCTATACTAATGGGGGGGGGGCAATATGTGTCAAATGTGGGAGGGGGGTGTTATGTCTCCTCTTTTGCGACATACACAAAGTTAATATTTACGGGTTATGTCATTGATATTCTTCACAAGAATATGATGTATGGAGGGAGTATCTTGGTTTGTAGCTATTGGTTTATTTCAATCTTAGTTGGCATGCACTTATCACTTGAAGTTTCATTGATCCACATTTTTCATCGAAAGTGAATGCAGACATTGTCAGTAGATAGTGCATTGAGAGGACCAACAAGCTAACCACAGACTTGACATTTGATATTGATAGGTTACCTACAAGTCTTGGATTTGTAACATTTATTTTCAAGTCAAAAAAAAACTAAAAATGCTAAGTACTATCAGTTGCAGAATGCACTGCTGCCATCGGAGTATATTTGTGTACGGTATAACTTACTTATTGAGATAACAGCCATTGCATCACTTTCCCCATGATCATTTTATGTGTACACACACACACACACACACACACACACAAAAATGGATCATTCCCAAATTAATGCCTGAAGCTGTTAGATATATAAAAGATCATCAAAATTTTTGAGAGTGATCAGTGATGGTCCCCTTGGTGTATATGTATTTTTTTTAATCAATAAATATTAATTGTGTAATTTCCTTGTATTGTTTTTGACAGGTACGTCTGTCACAGTGGATGTAAGTTCCAAGCTGAGAAATTACCGTCATGTGGTCTGCCGCGGGGATTTGAAGAAGCATTCAGGTCAAAGATTGAAGCAGGTGAGATTCTTATCCTTGTGTTGTATAACTTCCAGAATTTGCTCAGCCATATTTTGTTTTGTTTTTTTCATGAATAAAATGCACATGATTACCTGAAACAGATCCTTGTCAAACTAAAAATTCAAAGACTTGGTTTAATTGTGATTGTTATCTTATCGGGTAAGAAGTAAATAGATACATATATGAAGAGGGTGGTTACGGTAATTAATATCTCTCATTCCAAGTATATCACAATTACAGGCAATTAGTGTGCAGGAAATGGAGGTTTTAGAACAATTTGTCTTTTTAAATAAATGAAAGATCTTCATCAAGGATTCTCAATAAGCATTCATAGTTACATTGAGTGAATTTTTAAGTGAACAGAAGATGTCTAAAAAGTGTTTTTTTTTTTCCTCTAGTCTGCAAAACATCAGTGATTTGTGTGTTGGTGATTTTTTCCTTATATTTGATTTTTTTTTTGGTGAAGAAAAAAGGTTTTGTTTAAAATTAGGTCAAAATTACTCTGAAACAAATACAAGTTTGTGAATGAGTGGTGGGGAGGAAAAACTAAAAGCTAGCAAGTGAACTTCTTCAAAAGGTACAAATCATTCCAAGATTTCCTATTCAATAATGTCACTAATAGAGTGGAAATTTCAGACTTATTCATTTTTTGAAGATAGCAGTTTATGTCAACTCTGGTCAGCCACACACAGCCATGATTATTATGCTATTGCTTTAGATAGACTGCACATAATTAAACGGCTAAGTGCATGCGAGATAGTGGGAAGTGGTTTTGAAAAAAAGACACTGACCCCCAAACCGATAGAAACTACCAAGCTGTAACTGTGGAATGATTTTAGAAGCAAGTGGTGCAATGTTCCAGTCATGTTTTCATTGTGTTACCTTCAGTTTGTCATTACGTCGACATTCATGTAATTTACCCAACATTCATGATGAAACCCACACTCTAGGCATTCATCCATAATCACTAGTGCCATTGTCAATATCCATGTCAAACTTTTTATTCGTATATGTGACCTGTCACCATAAAACAAACATTAAGTCACGAGGGTAGTTGTGCATAAATGTGTGAAATAGTCTTGTTGGGTTGGAAAAGTTATTTTCAAGATTTTGACATTTTCTGTAAGGCCATACATTTGTCTGTCGACAATCCAAATTTGAGGCCTAGAAATGATTAAGAAGTATGATTTTTCTTGAAATTAACGTAACCATGTTTTTGCGGGAGTTGGAAAAATTTGCGAGAGAAACTAGGCCTCACTTTGCAAATCCTACAGTTAAACAACTGGTCGTACCGTAAAGATTATGAAGTTACAGACATTGAAACTTAGCGGAATTAAAGAATGAAGTGTATGCAGTAATTATGCAAAATTTGAGCTTAATTTTAATAATGGCTTCATAGTATTTCCAATGGATTTTTTTTTATTCCAGCCTTTAATGCCCCCCCCCCCACAGTAGCGTGCAGTGATATAATGCACATGAATAAGCTGTGTCTTTGAGGTTCTCTTTCTTAATTTCCTGATAATGGCTAACGCAAAGGACCAAACTAAAAGTGATGTTTACATATGTTTACTTCATCCATCCTATACAAATTATACGCCAGTTTAAAGCTTAAAGTGTCAATTATGACTGTAAAAAAAATATTTTATTTTTATTCCTCGGCAACAAAGTTGCCAGAGGCATCATGTTTTCAGGTTGTCCGTCCGTCCGTTACCGGTTCATGTTACCGCGATAACTTAAGAACAGCTGATTGGATTTTGATGTAACTTGGACCAAGTATGTACTGTGAGGCAACAATGAACTGATTAGATTTCAGAGTTCAAAGGTCACAGGACCTTGTATACATCTCATTTCAGCTCGTCCCCATAGTAAGACTTTTGATCAGATTAGGTATGTACATGAATGAGGCAATTCAGTTTTATTGAATATGGACTGGGAGTGCGGAGGCATACCTATCGGCTGAGTGCAGTCAAATTGCTCTTGTTTTGATTTATTGTGCACTTTGTAGTGACAGGTCACATATTCACAATATTAAATTAAAGTGATAGGCTAACATTGTGGAGCTTCAATTTAAAAAAATTGTCAAACTTTGATTTCTGAACTACATAGTAGTGTTCAAATGGACAAATAAACACCCTAGAATTCAAAAGTTTGGAAATTTATGCTACCACTGGCAAGATATGCATGAATAAACAATTAATACTCAGGGCGAGTAAAAAAAAACCTAGATCTACACACAGTAAGTCTATGGGAGGAAGTGGGCAAGTGAATCCAGTCAATTTGAATGCTTGTAGATTTTCCCTTTTTAACCCTATTTTAACTGGGCTATTTCAGACCG
>JZLH01S0028179.1:88652-109975 GCA_001188425.1 Eucidaris tribuloides | reverse complement strand
AAAACAGATCCTTGTCAAACTAAAAATTCTAAGACTTGGTTTAATTGTGATTGTTATCTTATCGGGTAAGAAGTAAATAGATACATATATGAAGAGGGTGGTTACGGTAATTAATATCTCTCATTCCAAGTATATGACAATTACAGGCAATTAGTGTGCAGGAAATGGAGATTTTAGAACAATTTGTCTTTTAAAAAAATGAAAGATCTTCATGAAAGTTTCTCAATAAGCATTCATAGTTACGTTGAGTGAATTTTTAAGTGAACAGAAGATGTCTAAAAAGTGTTGTTGTTTTTTCCTCTAGTCTGCAAAACATCAGTGATTTGTGTGTTGGTGAATTTTTCCTTATATTTGGGTTTTTTGTGAAGAAAAAAAAGTTTTGTTTAAAATTAGGTCAAAATTACTCTGAAACAAATACAAGCTTGTGAATGAGTGGTGGGGAGGAAAAACTAAAAGCTAGCAATTGAACTTCTTCAAAAGGTACAAATCATTCCAAGATTTCCCATTCAATGATGTCACTAATAGAGTGGAAATTTCAGACTTATTCAATTTCTTGAAGATAGCAGTTTATATCAACTCTGGTCAGCCACACACAGCCATGATTATTATGCTATTGCTTTAGATAGACTGCACATAATTATACGGCTAAGTGCATGCGAGATAGATAGTGGGAAGTGGTTTTGAAAAAAAGACACTGACCCCAAAACCGATAGAAACCACCAAGCTGTAACTGTGGAAGCAAATGGTGCAATGTTCCAGTCATGTTTCCATTGTGTTACCTTCATTTTGTCATTACGTCGACATTCATGTAATTTACCCAACATTCATGATGAAACCCACACTCTAGGCATTCATCCATAATCACTAGTGCCATTGTCAATATCCATGTCAAACTTTTTATTGGTATATGTGACCTGTCACCATAAAACAAACAATAAGTCACAAGCGTAGTTATGCATAAATGCGTGAAATAGTCTTGTTGGGTTGGAAAAGTTATTTTCAAGATTTTGACATTTTCTGTAAGGCCATAGATTTGTCTGTCGACTATCCAAATTTGAGGCCTAGAAGTGATTAAGAAGTATGATTTTTCTTGAAATTAACTTAACCATGTTTTTGCCGGACTTAGAAAAATTTGCCAGAGAAACTAGACCTCTTTTTACAAATCCATACTGTAAAAACAACTGGTTGTGCCATAAAGAATATGAAGAGCAGACAAAGAAACTTAGTGGATTTAAAGAATTAAGTGTATGGAGTAATCATGCAAAATATCAGTTACCGGTTCTTGTTACCGCAATAACTTAAGAACAGCTGATTGCATTTTGATGTAACTAGGACCAAGTATGTGCTGTGAGGCAACAAGCAATGGATTAGATTTTGAAGTTGAAAGGTCAAAGGTCGCAGGACCTTGTATACATCTCATTTCAGCTCGTCCCCACAGCAAGACTTTTGATCAGATTAGGTATGTACATAAATGAGGCATTTCAGTTTTATTGAATATGGACTGGGAGTGCGGAGGCATACCTATCGGCTGAGTGCAGTCAAATTGCTCTTGTTTTGATTTATTGTGCACTTTGTGGTGACAGGTCACATATTTGCAACATTAAATTAACATAAAGGACTACTGTAGCAGCATTATACGTCCCCGTAAAACGGCCGACTGATTAAATTCAAAGTTATGTCAACATGAAAACAATTGTTTCATCAACATGTGAACATCTGAATATGAGTACTGACAATGGCACTAGTAACCATATGCACCAAAGATAGATTAGTATAAAATATTGCCCCTGTGTGTATGTATGTTTGTGTAATCATTCCCCCGCAGCCAAGTCCATGAGTCAAACTTATACATGTATGTCACCCTCTTGTACATTTCATTTTTTTCCCCACTTCACCTGCAGGAAGTGTTATGCATTCTCCAATTTTGAACCATAAGCAAGGTACCGGTGCTGTTTGGAAAGAAAAAAAGAAAACACAACATATTTACCTTCCATTCTAAAATCCTGCCTGCAATTCATATTATGCGTGATTCTGTATTGAAAATTTTGCATTTTTACATTATTTCTCAGTCTTCTGACCATACTTAAAAATTGTTTAGATATCTTTCATGGCCATTTTAAAGTACTATGGGAAGATAATTTATATAAGTGGTCAACTGGAGTAAATTCTCATTTTTGTCTGAAATAGGGGCAAAAATGATGTGTGTCATACAGGACACAGAGATGTCCGTACGATACGTGATTATTTGTTAACCCTATCATTACTGGGGGGGGGGGGGGGTCAAGTTTGATCCCCCGCCCACGTTCCGACAATTTCCGTGACCAACGGGGTCCCGCCCGGGCGCAAAATTTTTTTCACCGTCGCTCCGCCCGACATTTTTACTTTCAAGTCTTGTGCATCTTTTCAGACGTTTTCCCCGCCGAAAAATCGGACATACCGTGTTACGAACGCTGCCACTTTTTAAATACATGCATTGTCAACCCCAAAATTGGCTCCCAAAAACGTGATTGTTCGTTTGTACAATCAATGTAAATGTGTGTTTCAGCCAAAATTCATAAATGTATGAATATTTTTGCTTTTACTGGTGTGAAATGAATTAATTTTATGCTTGTATTATAGATTGCAATAGGTCCCCAACAAATTTCATCCCGAAAAGATACAATAGAAAAAAAAAGGCTCGGAAAAAACCAAGAAATACATAAGAAATTCCACAAAACAATAAAATACATAAGAAATTAAATTCCAATTCCGCAAATGCTTTTCGTAGATAATTTTTTGAAATGTCAAAATGGAATATCTCACCAAATTACCATTCTACTAGCTGTTTTAGTGAGTTAGTTAGGCCGAAACCAAATTTCGATAACACCTTAATTTGCAATAATAAATTTACTTTAAAAAAGTAAAAAAATTAATTTGTTTGAAAATTTTTACTATATCAGTCATGTAGTTTTAACAATCCGGCTCTATGCGCAACGCAAATTATTCGCGGCGATCCGCCGATCGACGCCGAGATTAGGGGGGCGGGGGGGTCAAATTTGTGACCCCCCCCAGTAAAAAACCCGGTCTGAAATAGCCCCCAGTTAAAAATAGGGTTAAAAAGGAAAATCTTACAAGCATTCAAATTGACCTGGATTTATTTGCCCACTTTCCTTCCCATAGACCTTTACTGTGTGTAGACTCTATGGTCTTTTTTACTCGCCCTGAGTATTAAATTGGTTTATTCAATGGTGGCAGTATCTGTGCCAGTGGAGCGATAGAAATTGACCTAAAACCTTGTCTGAACTGGTCTAATGAGGGTGCTGATCATAAATTTAGGTGCCATATTGAAACACTTACTAATAGTAGTTCAGGTAAAGAACATCAAAATATTTGACATTTTTATTAACATGAGACTCCAACCAATAGTTAGCAAGCGACGTACATACTCACGTTTTAATTTAAAATATTGTGAATCATGGTGAACGGCATGTCACAACAAAAAGGTGCAGAACAATAAATCAAGAAGAGACAGAGGGAGCGAGATGTATAGACTGACGACTCGAGACCCGATACGGCGTATATGACCTCCCCGACTCCCAATCCCGATATCCCGAGAATAAAACTGGGAAATTGCGTCATTCATGTACATACCTAATCTGATCAAGAAGTAGTACTATGGACCGAGCTGAAATGAATCGTAAAATACAGTCCCTGTGACTTCTGAACTCTGCAAATCTAATCAGTTCAGTTGTTGCAGAGAAAAGAGTTAGAAACGCCCGGAAGGCGGTCGACAATAGGGGTAACAGTGAGCGGTCCAAGTTACATCGAGAGAGAGGTCAGCAATCCAGCGGCTGTCTGCTTACCCGGAAAGTGTTATTCGCGGCAACATCAACCGGTAACGACGACACAACCTGAAGAAAACATTGAGGAGTGGCCTCGTGCCACTTTGTTGGCCGAGGAATAAAAAATAAAGGGATATTAGATGGTTTTACGGAGTGCCATAGATTAGCAACACTTTTTAAGCTTTAAACTGGGAGCGTAGTAATTTGTGCAAGTAAGGGAGGACTGAAGGTGAAGAGCATGAGTGTAAGAAACATACACTCTGGTTAGTTGGTCCCTATTGGGCGTTGAGCCGCATTATCAAAGGGAAATTAAGAAAGGAGAAACGATCCTCAAAGACACAGCTTTATCATTGTGCATTATATACTTCACACGCACTGTGGGGGCGGGCCCATTAAAAGGCTGAACTAAAAAAAAATTCCATTGAGAATAATCTAAAAGAACCATTATTAAAATTAGCTCAAATTTTGCATAATTACTAGCATACACTTTTTTGAATTCCGCTAACAGTTTCAAATGTCTGTAACTTCATCTTTATACGCAGGTGTGTTCTAAAACTGTAGAATTGCAAAGCTGAGGCTAGGGTTTCCCCTCGCAAATGTTCCAAGCTGTTCCACCGCAACAAACATGCTTACGTTTAATCTCAAAGAAACAAGTCGATACTTCTTAATCCAACTTCTAGCCGTCAAATTTGGATTCGTCGACAGACAAATGTCATGGCCTTACAGAAAATCGGTCAAAATCCCCCCCCCCCCCCTTGAAATAACTTTTCAACCCTCAACAAGCACTATTTCACACATTTTATCGCACAACACCTCGTGGACTAACTGTTTGTTTTATGGTCGGAAACAGGTCACATCATACAATAAAAAAGTTTGACATGGATAAGTTTGACAATGGCAACTAGTGGATATGATGACAATGCCTAGACGTTGGGTTTCCATCATCAGATATTGGGTAAAAAATTATGAACAATAATAGTCGCAACAGTAACTGAAAAGCTGGAAGGTAACCACAATGAACAACATCACTGAACATTCGCACACTTGCTTCTAAAATCATCCACAGTTAACAGCTCTGCGTACTTTGGCTATCGGAGTTGTGGGGGTCAAGTGCTCTTCTTTTTTCAAAACCACTCGCCATTATCTCGCAAAATAGCACTTAAACCCGTGTGTTAGATTAATGGTGCAGGTCTCATTAAAAATCACCGCATAATATCATGTGTGTTGTGTGGCGACCGAGAGGTTGTGAGCGATAAAACGGCTATCATGTCAAGAAAAATGAATAAGTCTAGGGTGAAAAATTGTCCACTCTGGATGTAAGTAGAGGACGATATAGGTTGTAATAGGGAAGGACTGCATTAGGAAGATTTGTACCGTCTATTGAAAGCAAAAAAAAAAGCTAGCCCTTTTAGGTTTTATCACCCCCACGCACCAATATCACAACCCTCTGTCATTTGTTTCAGAGTAAATTTTTGACCTAATTTAACCTTTTTTTCTTCACCAAAAAAAAAATCAAAGTATAAGAAAAAATCACACGAGAGCGAGCGACAAATCACTGGATGTTTTGTCAGACTAGGAGGAAAGAAAAAAAAACGACGTTAATTTAAGACATCTTTCACCTGGTTCACTTAAATTCAAACTGCAATGTAACTAATGAATGGCTTATTGAGAAAAGGCCGTTGATGAAGATCTATTTCATTTATATTTAAAAAGACAATGTTCTAAAACCTCTCATTCCCTTGCACACTAATTTCCTCGGTAATCAGTGTAATATAGACTGGGAGATGGAGAGGAATATGATAAGTGTACCGGTAAAACACAACCCCTTTCCATATATGTATCTATTTACTTGCTTTACCCAGATAAGAAAACAATCACAATTAAACCAAGTCCTATGTCGAAGTTTTTGAGTTTGGACAAGGATCTGGTGTTCAGGTTAAGTCAATGCATATTTATCATAGAAAAAAAACAAAACAAAAATATGCTGGAGCAAAATTCGTGGAAATTAGATACACCACAAGCCACCACCACAACTCACCGCTTCAATCTTGTGACCGACGGGGGAGAGGGAGGCTGAATGCTTCTTCAAATCTCCCGGCAGACGCGACATACGGTAATTTCCAAGCCTTGGAACTTTACATCCACCTGTGGAGACAAGAGTACCGATGGAATCAAAAAACAATACAAAAATTTAGCACAAATTAATGAGAATTTTATTGAATTAAAAAAGAATCACATATACACCAAGGGGACCATCACTGGATCACTCGTCAAAAAATTTTGGATTGATTCTTATTTATAATATCTATACAGCTTTCCAGGGCATATAAATGTGTTGGAGAAGGTGGATCCCCCATTTTTGTGGTGTTGTGTGTGTGTGTGTGTGTGTGTTGACCACAATAAAATGAATCATGGGGGAAAGTGGGATGCAATGGCTAGGTGGTTATCTCAATAAAGTGAGAGTTTATACCGGTGCAACGAAATATAACTAGGGACGGGCTGACCGATGCAGCAGTGCAATTTCTGCAAAATTGATGTAAAAATGCATTTTTTATTTTTTTTTTTGACTTGAAAATAAAATGTTACAAGTCCAAGAACTTGTAAGGGTAACGAGCTATCATATCAAAAATGTCAAGTCTTTGGTCTAAGCTTGGTCCTTTCGCTCAACTACACTATCTACCTGACAACATTCTGCATTCACTTTCGATTGAAAAAATGTTGGATCAAATAAACTCAAGTGATGAAAGTGCATGCAACTAAGGAGTGAAATCAACCAATACTAGCAAACACCGCAAGATACTCCCATATGGTAATCCATAATTATCAATATTTTGTAAGTATATCAATGACAAGGTATAACCGCAGAGATATATAACTTTGGTGTTAAATGTCCGGCAAAAAGAGAGAGAGACATGACGGAGAACACGGGGCCCCCTCAGGACCACATTGTGAGCATCATATTCCCCAAAACTGAAAATGTTTGTAGTGTACAAATCAAAACCATAATTCTCAACTTACTTGGGGGTAAACATACCAACTTACACTACTCAAGTAACATCTCACAGAGGAGCCAGGAGATATATTTCCTTCAATTGTAAATACTGTCCAAAAATGTGTAACTGGTTTCGGGACAGAAAGCATTTGTGCAGGCAATACTAACCATTGAGAATGAGTATTTAAATACGACGATACATATATTTTCTTGGCTTCTTTTTTGGAACCTGTCATCTGCATGAGGAGACTGAGCTGGCCGATGTACTGGGACTTCGTATAGATTCAACTATCATCATGATCCAAGGAGTTATAGGTAGATTGACATGAAATTGGTGGTAGGTCCTCAACTAATGGGGTAAATACAATTCCTAGAATGCAAGTCAAACATTACTAGGAATTCTACCTGGTGTAAATTTGGTAAGTCCAAAAGTTGACGGTCCATTAAAAGACTACAGTACTCCAGTGTATAACGAAAGTCCGTGGGAACCAAGTAGAAACAATTTTCTTGTAATTTTATTTAGATCGATTGTTGATCGGTGTATATCACAAAACAGTTAAAGTAATACAGAGATAATACACGTTAGATTAATAAATTTCTGGGACCTGGAAATTTTATTAACTTCATTTAACAAGAATGTCGAGATGTTCAATTGACCGGGTGAGAGGAGGGGACGGTTTGTAGTTGTCGAGTTATAACGGGGAGTCACACGCTGTACCCATCAGGGAACTGTCTGTGACAGACAACTTTTGCTGTGTAGCCTTGTCTTTATGGAATTAATTTCTCGTCTGGGACAAGAGAAATCAGTACATGGTTGCCATGCTTGATTCTCCTGGAAGTGAACAAATCCAAGAGAAAATCAATTGTCAAAGCCAGGAAAGAGTCCAACTCGCAGCTGGTGTGATAGACTGGACTATGCTTTTCAACCAAATTTGGTTATCAGAGGTTATTTTTATTTTTTCCCAAATCATCGGTCACTGCCCTTTAAAAAGTGGGTAAGTTAAAAGAGAAGTAAATCACTTATTGCAAATCTTTACAAGCGATAGCCCTGCAATCACAATACTTCCTCCTGGCAGATAGTGAACAGTTCTGCAGTCCCGTATTACCTGTGTGTTGCGTGTGGCGGAACCTATTTGAGGGCGTAATGACCATGCCTGTTTTGTCAGAGGTAGTACTGTCACAAACGTTTTTTTGTCCGTTGTCAGGAAGTGGTGTTAGGTGTGGCAGGGCGAACTGGAAAGGACAGGGATAAAAACAGATGGGCAATAAAGGGAGGTGGGAAAAGGGGTGTGGACAAATAATTTTTTGAGGGGAGAGAAGGAGAGAGAGGAATGTGTTTAATGGTTAGATGATGAGAATGCATAGCAGCGTGTTTGTATGTGGAAATAAAACTCCGAGAAAAAAATTATAGTGAGATAAAATTAAAATGCACCTGGATCAACAAGTTAATTCATGGAGCAGCGCGAGAGTGAGAGAGTACAAATGACAAATGCAGGCACCTGATTGCTCCATAATTGCAACTATCTAAAACAAATAGTGGTGGCTTCACTCTGTCGACTTGTGACATTTGTTTCAGAAATAGAGGTGCATTATTCGAGTATAGCTGATATGTGAGCGTGAGAGCGAGATTCGCGAGAGAGAGAGAGACGGTGCGAAATTTTAACCCACTCCCCCCTACCAAAAAAGCAGATATATTTTTCACGAGTACTATCGGACTAGGACGTCATATAACTTAGACATATTTATAGTTAAGTAACAAGATTGATTGATGCATAAAGAGCAAAATTTGTACAATCATTAATCACTTGATACAAGCGTTCTAGCATCAAGGTTAGAAAGCATCCTCGGACATTAAAAAGATGATACAAAGTGTTTTTCCCTCTAATATTGCAACAAAATTTTCATATTCTTTTCCGACAGATTTTGAAACGCATTTAAAATGCAAAATTGTTAATCAATGTTTCCGTGATACAATTTTCTTCATCAATTTAGAAGCAACTCAAGATCTAAAGAATGGACCGAAAGTTTATATTTCCGCTAATTATTGCAAAACAAAATTTGTCACATTCTTCATATGAATTTGTTTATATCACTGAAAGGAAAGAAAACATGTTAGACCATGCAACCAAACCCAGGATAATCTACAAAACATTGACCAAATTCTATTTTTTAAATACTCAATAATTTGTCAATTGGTCATGTCACCATGAGCGATTTCACTTGTCAAATAACCATTGTCAATACTCACTTTGTCAATGGACGACTTGTATTATATTTAGAACCAAATTTTGTTCAACAAATGTTTTTCTTCCACTCCTCTTTAATCCTTAAGAATGGAACTATTGGACAGAAATAATCAAGGTGAATAATCATTGACAATAGTTCCAGTGTTACAATCAATTTTGTTAAATTGGTCAATATCATGGTAGATATGATACCCTACAATCAAAAGATCTCAACTGTTACTTCAATAATTTATAATAAGACAACAATTGGTCCAAATATGAATTTTATTGTTAGATCAAAATAATTTGTGTGCTCATTTCAACAGGCACGAAGATGGACAAGATAATTCAAAGCTTATTACCATCTTTTGTTCTTATCTGGAATGAATAAAGAAAAATGAAATTGACTGCTTAATGTTCGTCAGCATTAAGAACTTGAGTTTTGGGAATTTGCAAGTCTCATTCTTTCCCTTCATTATCAATACCAAACGGGTAAGTCTTAGTTACTTAACAAATTGGTGTTTGAAAATTGAGAATCCAATGACGTCATGAATTTTGTTGTTTATTATCAAAAGAAGCTAATTAACAATATGTTACCAGAATATAGTTCATTTTCGCAGGAGTTTTCAATTGTGCTCCAAATTGGCGAATCGCGGTTATGGTATTTTGCATGACCAGCTGGAGCACACACTGATTGGTTAAAAACTGCTAAAACTGCTCCGCGCGGCCTTCGCATAACGCTGAAGTGGACAATTTTGGAATGGCCCATGCACGTAGTAACAAAGTCAACTGGACGTAAATTTTTGGAAGTTTAAATGTCCCAATTTTCAACCAAAATCTTACGTATTCTAACCAAGAGGTTCTTAACGACGAGTGTTTTATTAGTAATACTAATCTCTTCAACATTGTAAACGATTTGAGCTGATTTTCATTATGTTTGCCCTGTTTCCCTGGACCCGCAAATCCTTACTCCGCTGTCCATTCAAGATATATCGTTTAGTACAATATAAATGTTATTTGCAAAAGAATTAACAGCTTTTGTTGTGCAATATTCATTGAAATTGATTTAATATATCTGACAAATATCCTTCTAAAGCATCAATACAATACAATCAGGTTTATAAATCAATTATATTATACTAAATCATTTGCAATTAGTAGAATATTTACACTCGGGAGTTAAACTATGAACTGTAATAGCACATGATATTTCGCGGTTGCATATATTTTCGCTAATTTCGCTTCAACCGGGTAAAAATTTTGATTATAATTTATGTGATTTCATCTGCATTATTGCATTCACTTTCTAAAGAAAAATATAAGGAAAGTGAAATTTTTTGCTTAGTTAGGGTCGCGAAATTTGCGAAATAAAACCACACGTGTAGCGCAAAATATTGCTTAAGCGTATACAGTACCTCTAATTCGCAATGCACTCAATAATAGGCAGAAATGGTATGCATAATTGATTCAAAACACGATAAAGCAAGAATCATTTGGCAATGCGCATCGCTTCGATGAAAGGTATGTACTACTCAGCTATTGATGTGCAAATTTAGTTCAAAACCCCAAACCAACTCAATGAAAACCATACTCAAAGTCAAGTCAATTAAATGATTCTTAATTGACGTATGTATATAATACGAATATCATGTACTTATTATCTTGCGATGTCAATGAATTATAATCTTTACCACTTAATGTTATTAAAAACCTGATAAAAAATATTGTGAAGATGAAATACAACCAATGAATGTTTGTTCCTATAACATGCGGGTAAAAGTTAGAGGGACTTTTTCACCAAAGAATGCTCAAATTAACTTCCAGAACCACTTGAAAATCCCGGGGGGGGCGTGGGGGGGGCGGGGGGCGGGGGGGGGGGGGGGGAGTAATTCATTCACTTTATTCAAAATTAGTAACCACCTATCCTACACAAACCTTTTTCTTATTTTTGAGTTCCTGCTACCCAACCCCCATACCCCACCCATAATGCAACACTACTTCCCTAGCCCACAAGGTAAAATTTAATTTTTCTGTTATCATTTAGCTGACCCATTGCTTAGGTCAACTGGAGAAGATCTAATTGGAAACCAAACAAAAATGCTAATAATGTTTAATAAAACATTTAACTATTGGAGAGGAAAAGTCCCAGCGAAAGACTGGTAATACTGATATGAAAAATAATACCAGAATAGATTTGATTTTTTTTTTTTCACAATTTAAATCAGAATAAATTCAAATTGCTTTTTTGCTGCGAGTATATTTTGTTTTGCAAATACATCTTGCAGAGAGTGTGTGAGAGAGGAGAAGAGAGAGAGAAGAGAGATTGAGCAGTCATCAAAAGAATTATTTGCTTGAAAGCTCACCTACACCAGAAAAGAATTTTTGACTCCCAAAATTGTTAAGTTTATGAAGAGGTGGCAACAAGAGTAATCTTCAAATTGTCATAGCACAAAATTTAGCAAAAGAGTTTTCACCCCAGTACACCTTACAAATTGAATGACAACCAAAATAGGAAACAAGATTCACACATTCCACAAAATATGTGTTAGAAATTTAAACGAGCGAGTGTAAAATAGGAACCCCATCTAACAATTCCCATTGTCTCCAACATAACGAAACCTATTTCATAAAAAAGACAACAGAAAATGAGTTTGTTGAAGAAAGTGTCTCGCAATACAACCGTGAGTGTGGAAGAACCCAAAGATAGAATCTGTATGTTAGAGAGCATGGTGCCCAAAAAGGAGAGCGGGCAAGCGACACGGTGCCGATTGATGGAGTAAGTGTTTGCTTGTCAAGCATCATCTGCAAAAAAAATAGATGTTTCGTTATTCGTTAGTTAGAAACATTCCTTTTTACCAACAGAAGTGATATCCAGTATCATTTGATTAATTGAGTAAGGCGTGTTGGACCCCTAAAACCCAATATTCCTGAGGCAAATTTCGTTCCCAAAAATTACTTACATTTTTCAACTCCAGCGATCCTCGAATTACCAAATATTCTTGTGTCACAGATGTCATAGAAAAAGCTGCGCAGCACAAAGCCGCGAATGACAAATTGTTCAATAACCTCGACATCTGTCTTCGCTTATCCAAAGAGCGAAATGCATTCATGCCGTTTGTCTGCCCAGCTATTCTACAAGGCACACCATTGACCGCCACAGAGTATCTTGGGTTTCCCGAGTACCTCAGGAATTGAAAAAATAGGCAAAATTTGACAAAAACGACACTGCCCTCAGAAAAAATGCCCCCCCAGGATCCAAACACCTTAACATCAAAATCAATGATCAATGGTATCATTTTTGTTGGAAAAAGAATTAGTTCTACCAGTGGAGAAACAAAAACCAATGACATACCTGCAGATGATTTTTGAAGATATTAAGGCAGGGATCTCTTTTGCATGCGCTAATAATGTACTAACTGTGTGTAAATACAATGCATTTAGAAGAAAATCCATCTGGGAACCTTTTAGCAAAAATAAAGAGCCCAGAAACCTCAAGTTCTTTAGTGAATTATAGTAGAGCCTTAGCACTCTGATTTGAATTTTTTTCTTGATGAGAAAAAAAATTCCTATTCATGAGAACGCACAACTAAAACGCTATATTGTTTTTCTTTCAGACATTTTTCCGAAATTCTAGGTAATTACTGAACCCCAGATTTCACAGACATGCCCTATCGATCAATAATCCTAAGGTCATGGGTTTTATCTTTTTCCTGGTCTGCAAGGGATGTTTGCAAAATGAAGATCCAGCTGCCTTTTAACGATCGGATGAAGTGGTGGATTCTTGTCGTGCACCTATGCCTGTATAACCCATACAGAGTGCACCAGTCTTCCTGCGCTAACAGAATGGGCAAAATCCCCATTATGGTAACTACCAAGCACCACTGAGAGACAGGAAGAAAAAGCATAGATGCACTACTTAACCAACGTTTCGAGGCGATAAGTAATGCTGACAGTATGTTCAGAGATGTGGCATACGTGATCTACCCTACACTGCTGGGTGGAAGTCGAGCTAATTCAGGCAAATAAAAAAGTATGAAATGCATGCTGTCAGAAATGCCCGACTATTCTCTGATGGGTCTCCTGTTAGTAATCAATGTTACAGTGTCTGCAGGATGCAAATTTAAACCTCGCTAGTGCTATTACACTCAAACTCATAAACTTAGAATTGTTAATATTCTCATCTGTAAATGAAAAGGTATAAACAGAAAGATTATAGTTATTGGTAATGGTGAAACAATGAATCTTTTCTCTCCGCATATGTGCATATACATGATCTATACGTATGAAAATTTATATAGGTAAACTGCTTCTACTTCCGAGAAATTAATACTTATAAAACTGGTTGGGTGACCCAGCCCCCAATATTTTAACAAAGGTCATATACATCGGTGATATCTGCTACTTATAATAAATGAATAAATGAAATGAAATACATAAAAAGGAAAAAAAAAGAAAGAAGAAAAGAGAAGAAAGAAAGAAAAGAAAGAAGACCAGAAAAGAAAAGAGGATGGAAGAGAAATAAATTCACAAAACTGTTGGTAAATTTTAAATTACTAAACAAACTTCTCACTACATGCAAAAGTAATCTTGTCAAGAGGGAACTTGTACCATTCTCTCACTTTATCATCGCGACAAGATCAACATTAAATTATCAAGGTACTTGTACCCCTTACATCTAACCCTTTGAGCTGATAGATCTTATTCCAAAGTTAGTGTGATTCAAGTTAACAGCGTAACATTTGTAAAGACTTGAAAAGATTAGAAAGACACATTGCAATAAAGTTTACTATTCGCAAGACAATTACTGAAATGAGTTCCCACTCATCCGTCCAATCAGATGTCCAGTACTGCAAGTTATCTGCATTTAAAAATTTGTTTTTTGGAAGGCAGTCCAATACCGTCATCATAAATTAGGCAAAAACAACATCATAACCCAAGCTCAGAAACTAGTCACATGGTAAACATTCGAATTACGAAACTTGTTTTACATTTTTGAAATGTAGAACCGAGGTGGATCCCCAACTCTTAGATCTACCTCAGAGATCTTTAATTCTAGAGATTATCTTTCAAAGTATTAAGATGATCTTTTAATTCTAAAAATTCAATTTTTTTGTCTTGAAGTGTGACTGTCCTACAAGGTGGCTGGGATGGATCAATGGTAAGGTTGTTATTGAAGGAAATAATTCATGTTAATTGAGCTCTCTACATCCATCTATCCTATCATTGCATGTTAATTTCGTCTGGATTAGTTTATGCAAAGGTTGATGACATTGTTGTAAGAATGGGGAAAAAACATCCTCTCATAGGAAGGTCCTCAGAAGGGGAGGAAAAAAAGGTGGGGATGGGTCCCAAAATACTTTGGAATAATTTGGAAATTTTTGGATGTAAGTATTAGCAAATATGCGTTAATTAGCTAAACAATGGTGTAAATGACTACGTTGAATCAAAATCTGATATTTGAAAGTGCAATGGCATGATGTTACGAATATTTTACTAATTATCTGGTTGCAATGTCAATCATTTAAGTTGAGAAGCTGTGTCCGGGAAAGGTCATTTTTTTAAAGGAAAATCTAATGGGAGTAAAAAAATCAGATTATAGAGAAATTAACTGATTGAAATATTATAATTATGAGTACATTACATTGGGAGTTTGAAATGTTCATTCCTGTACTATAGTAAGGAAGTTTGAAAAGACACAATTCTGAGATTACGAAAAAAATTGGTGTAATGTTAAAAAAAAAAATAATGCATTTACTCCCAATAAATGTCAATATCCTATGTACCCAAACTGGTGTCCAGTTATAAAGTTGCTGGAAATGAGAAGAGTTCCACTAACTTTTCAATTCACATGAATCTGAACTACAGTTGAGTTAGTGCCTATCTGGAATCAGATGCCTCTTATTTCACGGGAGATAACATGTGGGATTGGCCATGCGAGTTCCACTACGATATATATAATCATATTCCTACTCTTTTTTTTTTTTCATTGCGTCCAAATGAATTGATTCAATACAGTCATCTATAGAGCTGGATTACTAATGCCGACTACAATTAATACGCTTCATACAATTATACAATCTATCATACGCTTTCAGAATTGCCCGAAGAGTCACCTTCCCTTGAATATTTTCGTGTGTAGAGGATTGCGAGTTAAGCAAGTTGACTGGCGTGACATGTTTAAAATGGTTAAATATCGTGGCAAATAACCCTAAACCAATTTTTATATTCAAATCTAAAGAATCGTGAATCTAACACTAACATACACAAATAAGGGACACTCTGTCCTCTGTAAATCTTGTTGTCAAGTATCTGGAAACAAAGAACAATTTATGTAAATTGTGTCGAGAATAGCAAAACAGTCCAAGTATTTAATACAGAAATCAAATCTGTTGTTGTGAAGTGAGAAAAAAGAAAGTAGATAAATATTTTGTCTGTCAAATATTATTCACAATCTGAAATAATTGATTCTAAAAGCACAATAGTAATTCTGTTTTTCAAGAAACAATTTTGATTAATTGTATTGTCCTTACCGAAGTGTGAATAAAAATATGTAATAAGTTGCTCTAATTTGGTAAATGGCCAAGAATTGAGATGATCTAAATATTTGTAAATTGGCTAGAATTGGATAGGATAAGAAATTTGAAAATAGACACACATAGGAGGCAATACATGATTGTTCTCACTGATAATAAACTTCATTTAAATCCCATTCATCACATGGTTTCACACAGTTTTTTCATTAATCAATTGGCTGGTCCCAAAAGAAAAATATCTCAATGATCAGTTAAGTTTCATCACGGAATTTTGTTAAGGATCTTGGATCATAAGTGAATGGATAGAAATGTGAGCTTCTGTCCCCCCCCCCCCCTCATTGAATATTGAATTAGATCTACCAGAAAAATTCCCAATTTTCATCAGAGTTGTTCAAACACATTTGCTAAAAAAATTGTACAGAGACAAAGAAGACAAATTATCTAGTTTGAAGCAAATTTAAAAACCCCAACAATGTAAGTTTTGTCACTTTAGATAGTTACCACAAAAGAAATAGAAGTCAAAGAAAACATCAGTAATTATTATTTTGAAATGAATGACTTACCTCCTCTCTCCACAGACCCCACATAGAAATCAGAAGTAAAAAAACACACATAAAAACTAAGCACTAACTGAACTTAAATTTTTATAACGAAATTGACAAAGACAATAATCCAAAGATTATTTAGAGTACCCTTATTTACATGTATATTTACACCAAACCCTACACACCCACCCCACCCCTTCTGTTTGATGGTATCAAATCCAAGGCAAACATACAAACCTGTGCATTTAAGGCATGTAAAACATGTTTGGTGCGAAGGGATGTCGCTGGGCGACCTGGGAGGGAGACTGTTAGCGTTCGTTTTTAAAATCTGAAAGACAAACACAAATATTTATAAAAAAGAGGAAAAATATTATTTTCACAAGATGTATTAATGTAACAAAACCGATGGCTTACTAACAGTTGAATATGTTAATATATTATGTCTCTACAATACATAGCCATATCTACGTGATTGCATGTCACAAAGATAGATCAATTGGTGACCCCAACATTTTGCTCAGGCGACAGTTGCCTTGCGGTTGACAATATCTCAAGAAGAACAAAAGAGTTGGGGTATAATTAGGTCCATTGGGTCCTACTGAGAATACTGTTAAGGGGTTTTATTGTTTTTGTTTTATTAGGTTTTTAGGGTTGCTCATTATTTTGGTTGTTCTTACCTGAGAATACTGTTAGGTTAGTGTTTGGGTTGAGGGTTAAGGGTTGCCATTGGGTTCTACCTGAGAACTGTTAGGGTTAGTGTTTGGGTTTAGGGTTCAAGGGTTAGGGTTTAGTGTTTGGGGTTAGGGGTGAGGTTTCGTTCATAGCAATTGACGCTGGAAAGCAATGTTCGGACATTTCCCTAACATTTAATCATAGAAATGCTACTCAGGATTTGTTTGTGGGTTATACATAGTGGCAATCAATCATGAATTCTGTGGGCCTCAGTATTTTCCCTTGAAATCATGCCAAGCCCTGAATTTTTTGAACAAAAGTCAAAAACTTTATGATAGGGGTTCCTATTACAACAGCAAACTTTACCCAAGCATAAAATTGCCTAAAATTCTCAAAGAACTATGCCCGAAACCTGTGCGAGACTATTCCCCAATTTTTATTTGTTGAATGTTGTATCACTGTGAAAATACAACTGTGACAGCATTAATTTTAGGCTGCCTCATTCACTGCATGCAAATGACTATTTACGTTTTATTTTTAATTCTGATCTTAGTGACACGGTCATATTGTGAGCTGTTAAAGGAGAAAATGGTGGGCTTAGGAGACTCAACTGTGAGCTGCATGTAGTATAGACTGGATTCCATTTGAAGAACAGTGTAACCAGTATCCGCCATGTCTTGGGGGCCCACATAAAAGCATAACGAATAGCCGATTTAACATTGCAAATACTAATTTCAAACTGAACCATTGCCCTTAAACTCAAATATATCATCTGCTTGTCGTGGTCCTCAGATGCCCTGCAACTCCTATGCAAGATGTAGCCATACATTGTCCCAATACAACAAGATTCAGTCTAACATGCAACGACTAATTTCCAGAATGTATTCAAATTTATGCACAAGTCCTCCCAGGACAATAGGGCTTAACTCCTCAATATTCTGTATTTATAATGTATTCAAATTTATGCTTAGTCCTCTTGAAAATTTGCCTAACCAGTGTGATAGTAGAACGATCCAGAACATCGAGTCCCAAATTTAGTGGCCTTGGGACTCGGACTTGGCGTTGAGTCCCTATGTAAAATGGACGGCATTGTTTGATTATCAGTGGATTCGGAGCTCGGTAGTTGTAAGACTCCAACTCCAAACACTGCGGGCATAACTCACTAAACTTCTGATGTTAGGTCGGCTGTCCGGCAAGCAATCCCTAACAGACTCCTGGCGAGATCTTTTTCTCGAACGGCGAGTGGATTGGCGCGGACTGCATTTCCATGTGATGCGTCGGAGTAACGCCTTCAATCGGTAAGGTATGGCCGCCTCTTACTCTCAGTGCTGCCCGCGGTTTTAAAATCCTACTTCCTGGAAACCAAAAGATGGAGAAGACACCAAGAAAACATGTGAGATTTGATGGACAAATAAGGTAAACCAAGAGTGAGAAATGTCTAGATAATTTATAGAAATGCAAAATAAAATGCATCACTCTAGAGTAGACCGTGAAAGCTTCAAAAGATGGTGTTCTTCGATTTGCCAAATCCCCCCCCCCCCCCGCAAAAAAAAAGCTCATCAAGCAAAACAAATTTGAAAAATAATTTCCATAAAATCTTGAGGTTGAAAAGTCACAAGTTTTTTGGAGAAAACCTAACATGTCAAATTGAAGTTAACTGATTAACTACATTAATAAACATATGCACAAACACAACAATCGACACCTTATTCCTAGCATATAAAAGTATTTATGAAACAGACCATGGAAAATGTCCCGTTTATTTATTTATCAGTGTGGTTGTGCGGTAACAATAGCTGTTCATTTTTTTTTTCTTAGGTTTTTTTTTTTTTTTAAATCCCAAGCACCACCATTTTTCCTGGGAGAAATATCGCAGTAATTGTAAGCAACAGTTGGTGGCAAGGGTTGTTCCACCTGAATATACATTTTCTGCCAAAAGGGCCAATTTGTGCCATAATTTTTTTTTTTTACAGCGAACCCTTTGGATTTTCCAAGTGGGAATGGAGTTAAAGGCCCCCAAGTTTCAGGCAGAGAAAAGGCCGACAACAAGAACATTATTAAAAACGCTGTTGTGTTATTGTTTAGAATTTTTTCACAAGAAATACACGTAATGTAACTCACAAAGAAAATGAAGACTTGGAACAAATACTTTAGGATATGAAATTCAACAAAATACATGACAGATAAACATAGCCAACATCCCACTGGAACAGAAAACACAAGCACACAACCACACACCAAGGCTGCGTTGTCACATGCACACAGCATCACGCACTGGGAGCGGCACATGCACACACACACACACGACACCCACACACAACACAACAACACCATCTGTATCATATACCACAGAAAATAAAGACAGCTAGGAAACAAACACAAATACAGAACAAAGTCAATAACCGAACAAAAAGAAAATAGAAATAAAACAAATAAAGGATTAAGAAACAAATATATTTTGAATAGATTGCTATGAAGAGTAAATAGAATTTTCTTTAACAACAAAAAAGTATAAAACATCCCCCCGTTATTTAATCTCTATTTTGCCAAATACCCATACACTCTGGTTATGGTCCATTTTGACTTCAAGACAAACTTTTCTAAAAGAAACAGGGTGCTAAGTTGCTCACGTGATCTTGGGTATTTTTGAAAGGAAAAAACAGGATATGTAATTCCACAGTCTAAGTCTGTATTTTTGTCCCTATGTGTATGAAGTTAGTGTGCTTGCGTGTGTGTGTTTGTGTGTGTTTTGATGTGTGTAAGAGGACCCAGGCCTGAGGTTCCATGACAGAGTATCTTGGGAAACAAAGTTTGAGATGGTTCGGTTCCCTGAATGGATTTGGAACATTTTTGACTTAGGCTGGCCACGTAGTTGAAATCCAGGGCATTTTGGGTAGGGGTCAATTAAAGCTCACACAAGGGTCAAAAATTCAAAGTTGATCCACTAAAATAAATGTGTCAACATACATATCAAATTACTCGTACCTAACTCTATAAGGATATCCAAAAATGTATACTTTTGCTATCAACTAGATCTTCAAATGAGGGCGGCTAACACAAAGCCCAAAATAAGGAAAAAGTATCAAACGCCCAAATGAGTAATAGATATACCCGACAAAATTAACACAATTTTAGGGAGTGAATACTGGCGTGTCGAATCAAATATGTTTTCCTACACAAGCAAATACAACTATGTAACTTTTTAAATTGAGAAATTGGATTCCTTAGACCTTGAAATTAAAAAAATTGGTACGCCAAATATAAGTCTATGCAGACAATATGAGACCCATAACATTAATCATGTGAATCATAACAATATATGCATGTTTTAGGTTAAAATGTCAAGGTTCAAATTTTTTATACACGAGTTAAAATAAGTACATAACGGTTGAATTTCTCATAGTAAGAAAACATATTGATTATGAACACCAGGAATAGAATTGCATCAAAATTAGGTTCAAGAAAAATAAAAAAAAAGTCATTTTGGAACAGCCGACATCAGGGTGCTATGACCCATTGGTCGTATTAGATGGGCCTTGTAACGCCCTCATTTGTGACTTGCGTACAGAAGTGATCACCATATTGTTGAATCCTTAAGTGAGTAGACGAGTAATTTGATATGCATGTGTGAGCGACAAATTAAAGAAACAACTTAGTGTTTTTGAACCGCCCTGTGGGTGAACTTTAAATGACCACCCTTCCCAAAGTGCCACCGGAAGTTTTGAAGCGGTCCAGCGCTAGTAAAAAAATGTTTCAAAATCACATCAGGAAACCCGAAACCCACCTTTTCCAAACCTTTATGTTACCCAACTTTGGTCACAGGACCTACAGGCTGATCCTGCTACTAGCTGTGTGAAGTGTGTGTGATACCAAAGAAATACACATTGATGCAGACAGTATTAATATTTACGGAAATAAAAAGAGTATTTGTTTTTATCTCTATTCAAGAGAAAGAAAAAAAAAAACACAGAAATTTACGTTAGAGTTGTGAAAAGGTAATGAATGAGTGGAAAAAAGAACAAAACTAAAGTGTTATTTCTGTGTTTTATAACAACAAAGGTTTAACCTTTTAGCGAGGTGAGTCAAAGTCAGATTAGCCACACAAAGTAATAAGCTATATACATGAGATCCACCCAAAAGATCAGATTAGCATACAAAGTAAAATGGCCAATCATAGAGATGATTTTCCACAGAAAACACTATTAACTTAGAGCAAGTCCACATAAAAGTGAATTTATCCAACAGAAAACACAATACGTTAATGACCATACACAAATAATTTAAAATATTGCCAAGTTGAAGAAGACTTATCTGCACTAGTGCTACCACTGAGACTTTGACTTTACAATAAGTAAAAAAAACTGCACACATATCCACTTTGGTTTACTTACACCAGGTGATAATTGAAGTCCGAAAGCCTGAAAAGAGAAAACGAGAGAAAGGCGTGGGAGGAGCCGGAAAACGGGGTCAGCTTGATGGAAATAACCGTTACTGGGGAAACTGGCCAGAATGGGTTGCCTGCTGAGCCCACGAAG
>JZLH01S0028179.1:78181-88627 GCA_001188425.1 Eucidaris tribuloides | reverse complement strand
AAAATTTTATAAATTTTTTTTTTTTTATTTTTTTGGGAGGGGGGGGAAGATGCAATAAATGAATGAAACTGGGTACCAATAGTTAAGCTTATAGATATAGATGAGAAGTCTGAAATTGTGGGATTGATATGATACTGAATGCATGATGTTTGTGATAATTTTAAGTCCAACTTTAAGTTCGAAGTTCAAACTTAATTCTTTGTGAAACACGCACCCTGGTGTTGCTGCATGAGTTACAGATTGCAAGTCTTCCTTTATACAAATAAAATGAAAAGAAATTATACAGGGCCTACTATAAGTGAGAATTGTCTTGAGGGGGCTACCATTTAATATCAGTGGGAGGGCAACATAAATTCATCCTGCAACTTTACACTATTTTACGCGTCGTCAGACTGGGCTCAGGATCTGACGTGTAAATCGCTGGTTCACTTTGTCTTGGTAACGTCATCTCGGAGTCCTGTTGAAAGGCATATGTCATAAAAAGAAACAAAAAAACAGTAAGAATATATAAATAGAGCGAAGGAACCGTTTGAAAATTAAGTATGTTCTGTCCCTGGGGATCTGGCCGTGGGGATCCTGCCCCTGGGCCTCCAGGGAGCCATGTGTCCATACTGAGGAACCTTGAATCCCCTTCTCTTCAGGGATTATTATTGCTCAAGTTTTGTCTAATTCCAATTCATGGGTTTGGAGAAGTATGAAAATTTTGAAAGTTTACACCAAGCATGATGAAACACAGGACAAAAAATGATGTAATACGCTCACTTGAGTTCTTCAGCTCAGGTGAGCTAACACGAACAAGAAGGAAGTTGTACTTAATTTAATCACCATGTACTCCTCAAGTACAAGAAAAGAGCACTTTCCTTACTATATAAAACACAACCCCAATCCCCCTTAAAAAAGAACAATGTTCGCCAACGATCCGTAACAGGCCCAAATATAAAGAATTGTATTGGATCCTGTATGTGTGTATGTTGATTTAATTGAGTTTGAAACCACTATCAAATGGGGGTGGAGGAACAGAGGCAGGTACAGTTCTGCCGAAATGATCATACAGCTTGTTTGATAGAAGAACTAGGTAAATAGGCATTAAAGGTTTCCATATTTGGGGAATATCTTGAACTATTAAAAAACAATTGACTAACCACTATATGTGACCTGTCACCACTGTTACCTGATAAAAGTCGTACATGAAAGGTAAGGAAAAGTGTCCGAATGATCATAATGATGATATAAAATGTGAAGGTCCTCAAAAATCAAACGTTTTATATGACCTCCACATGTTACAAAAGTTTTTAATATATTTATATTTTTCATCAAAGTATTTTTTTTCTCTGTTCTTATGTTTTCACAAGATGTGAACTTTTCAGGTTATCTGTAACAGGTCACATCATTCCTCACGAGAAATACTGAGCAAAACCAACTTAACATCCTATTCTGGCTTATTCTGATTTTTCAGATACTCACATCATGGTTATCGTGCTGATCCACGGTGATTGTGCGGATCGTGCTAATCGAACATGGACGTTTATACACTTGGAAGAAAACAAAAAGAGTCAAGACTAAGCTGTTTTTTATTTTAACCTTGTTAAAGTCAAATTAACAAGTATGAACCCCATTGTTCTTCAGAAAAAGACATAATTAATTATTATATTAATATATATATAACTGCCCATGAAATTTGACATCTATTGGAGGATTAACATGCCTACAATATCTTTACCACAAACCAAGCAGACATTGCAATTTAATTCTAACATTAATGTTTGAAGGAGCTTTTCAGAGGTTATACATAATTAAACGTCATTATATACAAACAAAAAATGTCTGTTTAATTCCGTCGCTTCTATTATCATGAAATGTTTAAGAAACTCTATTCTAAACTCTATTCCATATACAGACAAGAAAATTGCGTCTAATGTATCTGTCATCAATTGGGGGGGGGGATTATCTGATCTATCTATCTATCTATCTATCTGATCTATCTATCTATCTATCCTATCTATCTATCTATCTATTTAATTCTTCTCTATATATCTCTCTGTATACTTATCCTATCGTAGAAGTAGTAATACATCCAGGTTTTAAATCCGGTGTAATCCGCCGACTAGGCATGGCGAGAATTTTACCTCGCACTAACCAAAATTATGATTGCGAGGTTTTTGTATGGAGCAGGAAAAATTTTTACAGCCAGATTTTTACACAGCATGAACAGACGCGAAGCAGTTTTAATTTTCTCGAAGCTTGAGAGGAATTAAAACCCCATAGAACAGCTCACTAAGATTTGTCTGTTAAAGGCATGCTGTTGGAAGTATTCTAAAATAGTTGACTTTTGACTACCAAATTTTCACGTAGATCCTTGATAGTTTACTTGCATTCGTAGAATAGTTTTTACCTAAGTTGAGCACAACCGCCAATATGTTATTACCTTTAAATGGGAACAAAATTATGTTGTCGAGGCAACATTGAGTTGATCACTCACTTGTTATCGATGACCCGTTGGAAGGATCAGGCTGTGATGTCTGGGAAACAAAATTTTGGGAATGTCGGAACGCTGGACGAAATCCGGCGGCGAATGGTTGGGCGGACTAGGAGGGGTGAATGCTGGAGCGAGGAGGGGGTGGCAAAAGGGGCGGGGCTTGACAGGAATGGTGTCGACGAGGCTCCGTCGAGGAGGGATTGCAACTGGAGTCTCCGGTGGGGACGCCGTACGGGGTGGGGGACTTCGCCGCTCCGTCCAAGACTGTTATCGATGTTAACTGCGAGAGATGATGACAGGACATATTAATTATTAATTTGAAAATACGTGTGCAAAAAATATTTTGAATAGTACAAAACTAATTTTGTTTAGATATTTGTGTGATGTGTTATATATTTTACACACTTCCATTGTAAACATTGGTTTGGAATGTCTAATCAGATTATAGGACATAAAAGGAATAATGATCAACATTTTTTAAAATGTGGAGATGTCATATAATTTTGGTTTTGCTCATAGTTCTGATGATAAATATACTGTATTAGGCCCAATATGGTTTTCGCTTAGAGAATATCTTTCACGAGTTTTGGACTAAAATTTCAAAAATTTAGTGAGTTGCTAATTTTCAGCGATTTTAGGGTGCTTCTTTAGTTGTGAATAGACATGAACCAAAGTCGAAATTTTGCACGATAACTGACTCACAAAATTAGCAAAATTAAAACCACGCAAAAAATTAGCACGTATACAGTAGGTTCAGTATTTCATTCCATTTTGGGTGCTCGCTTGAAAAATAGGACACAACAAAATTCATTGCTAGATTATTCTCCTATTCTCACAGTGCAAAGTTAATATCTGGTTTATATGATTGCAGGTTTAATTTGTTTTCACTAAGATCTGTATCATTAAGGCAAAATGATCAAAATTATATCGAAATGAAATACTAGCACTAAAAAATACACGTTAAAATTGCTTCTTATTCCCCAGTTTATTTCTGTATACCATAGATGATATGTGTATACTGTGAACATTGAATTATCACTGGAAATCACTATACAGTCATTCCATACTTGTGTCACGCGACAGTCCACACCGATGCTGTATGTTACGGAGTCACAAGAGCGGGTATAAGATGATTGAATTTACATGTTCAAGTAAGGCAATCAGCTTCAATCATTCATCGGTTTTGATCTATACCCTGGTTTGTGAACCAATTGTGTGACGAATAAAACACGCCGTGACTGCGTCGCAGCTTACAGTACAGGAATGCGCTTGGATTAAGTCTAAGTTACTTGACAAGTCTTTGCACAGGTGGCAAATTTCAAGCATAGAAGATTAGAAATTTCATAGTTTGAACTTGAATTTATAGACGGATGTGAAAGTGATTAGTCACTTCCTAATGCATTCTAATAATAGGGATTGAAAATATCAAGGGAAAAGTTCCCAGAAAAAAATAAAACATACAGTGGAGTGCAGACTTGACAGTGAATGAAAATGGAGCGTTAGAAAACATCTCAGGCACTGAAAAAAGACAGAAAATTTGGAGGGTATTATACACAACATACACAAAATATAACTGCCCAAACAGCACACAAGACAGGACCACACACACAACTGCACACACAGACACGCACAGACAGACGACAGATATACTACAAACTGCATCACAGACTTACTCAGACAGACACATATACACAGACATCAGACAGACACAAACAGACAGATCAGACACACAGCAGACAAGACACAGACACAACCAGACAGACAGACACACACAGACACAGACAGACAGACAGACACACACACACAAGCACACAGACAGCACAGACACAGACACATCAATACACACACACACACACGCAAGCGCGACTGGCACGCGCACGCGACGCGCACGCGCCGCGCACACGCACGCGCCACAGCGGCACACGCACACTGCACACGCACACACACACACAACACAACACACACACCACACCAAGCAAGTTTGAGAAGTAGAAAATCATATGATGGTAATTAGCGTCAATAAACGTTGTAGAAGTGTTATATTGAAAAGAAATAATGATCTATTTGAGATGAAGTAGACGGGACAGATTTCAGTGCCAATATTCTGACATTGTGATCAAATTAAAACTGATTATAAATTAAAAACAATGTTATACAGTGCCTTACTGTTTTTATTCACTATTACTTGCATTACACCAGTTTACATCGAGATAACTGTTATACTCTTTTACTGGTTGAGTTACGAGGTAGCATCGTAGAATATTTCAAATAGTCTGTGTTTGATCAGATCTCACAACACGGTGTATAAATTTATTGTTGCGCGATATACAAATGGAAAAAAAAGATCTTGCTGCGTCTTCAAATTTATACATATATTTAGAAATAAAATGAAAAAATATAACAAAAAGTTGATTTATGCATTTGTAGCTATCTAGCAGGCAAAACTCCCGGTGTATAACGCAGCACGGGTTATACGAGGCCGCTTAATACGAGGATGTTTATGGGGCTCCACATTTTTTTTTCAGTAGAGCCTCTTTGTATTATGCTATCTCATATAACAAGATCGCTATCAGCAAAATTTCGGCTTATAGTGAGGTAAATATCCCAGCTTAAATCAAAGAAAAACAAAGAAATTGACTCTGTTACAGTGAGAGATCCCACCAGCTTACGTTTGGCTAGTGAGCACAAGTTATTTTTTACACTGTAAACTTAACTCCTTTTGCACAAGATGTTGATCAAACACGTCAGGCATCTGCTACACCACTGCATGGTTGTAACACTTTTCTATCGCCCACGCGAGTATGACCCGTTGCAGCTAGCACATGTAATGTAACAGAGTGTTGATGTCTCCTTCCCGTTCATTTGCACCATTGCGGTAACAGAGAAGTTGGAAATCATCGAATGACTTAATCTTCAACTCGGCTGTTTCAGTTTCAGTGACTTTATTTAATTAGTAAATTTGGTTTATATTGCAAAACTAGTAAATTTGGTTTATATTTTGCAAACTAGAAAAGAAAACACTGTAGTAGTTGTAGAAATCTTGTTACATTTTATATGATTAGTACCCATACAATGCTATGCACAATTTATGTGTGTGTTTTATCATGTTTCTTTATAGGCGACTACTCGATATATAGCTGAAGGAAAAATGTGGTCCCGACGTCCTTGTTGTAACGAGTTTGCCTGTAAATGATGGCATGGTGGGAGAATTGAGGTTTTTTTGTCAATATATCTTAAATAAATGCGACTCTTCTTTTTGACCATGCAGGAAAAAAAATGAAATGCATTGCATTCATTCAGGTTTGCAATTTAGACTGTATGGCAGGAATCGTGAAAATATTTAGGAAATATGATCCAGCTGCATAATTACCCTAAACACGCACGTTAAACTCATTTTACACAAAGTTGAACCTAAAAAGTGATGATGCCTTCAGATTTGACATTAGATCAGATCTTCTCAAACCTTCTCAACAAGGTCTCGCTTGTATGTATTCTGTTAAGCTCACTTCGCACATTGACAGAAGCCAGCCTTATTTGAATTTTACATGAGTAAAAAAAAGATGTTTACATGACAAAATTAAATACGGTAATGAATTGTGGATTGAGCATGAATAAACTATGCATCGATGCAAATTCATATGTGTTGAATTTATAGTTTTGATAAATTGGGATTTGTATTTGAATAGTATTTAGACTTATTCAAAGTATGTGTTACTGTAATATTAGACATTTAGTTTTTAATTTGCACTTTATTCTCAAACATATTTTGTCCTGTCCGCGGCACTCTCTCGAAGGCCATTTTTAGCAAAACCTTTGCAGAGCCACCGGTCGCGCGCGCATGGACTAGACAACTGACGGACCTGTTCAGTAATTCTTTTAGATGTGTGTCTTAATCATTGTGTAAGTGTGCATAAAACATATTATGATAATTTTGATATTGTATCTTATATTAAGAAATGTTGTTTTGTCCTAAAGATTGTTATGCCCTGATTCTATTAATGTATTCGATATGAATTATCAACTATTTTTCACAAGTGCAAAGTCTATTATTTATTTTGCCAAATCTGTTAAGGTAGATGAATTTGACAGATGGTGTAACGTTAGAATACACACAAATATTTTTTATATTATTTTCTGGAGGGGGCGTTAGTGAGTTGTGTCATTTCAAAACTCGGATGGATAATGGATAAACATTCCTTCTGCTGTATGAAATGAACATGTCATCTTTCACTACTTATGACAAGAGATAAGGCATTTGTATTATGATATCCTACCAGAAAATGTGCATTTACCACAGACAGAACATAGAAATGAGCAAACCCTACAACAAGTTCTCAAGTAACAATATCGATGAGGAGGATATACAAGTGTATGAAAGCCCTATGTTAAAGAACTTAAATTAGAAAAGATTTCTGTGTATTGTTTGACTTTCAAGTGACAAAAAATAAGTAATATTAAGAACATTTTGTGATTGCCTGCATATATATGTAAATACACCCTGTATATAATTTAAAAATAAATTTGCTTTGTTGTCAGGAAGAAGCCTACACATCTAGCACATGTTATAGCAGAGGGCCTCAACACTAAAATGTCTTTAACTTGAAACCCGTTTGGCTCTTTTCACATGAATTCAACGCTAGTTTTGAATATTTTAGAATTCTTCTGTCAAGTCTGTTAAGATGCATATATGAAATAAGGCATTATTTCTCAAATTAGAGAAACATGTTTTACTGTTCGAGGCCTTCTGCCGGGAAATTATGCTAGAGCCCTGTTTGGCCGGACAACGGCGACAGAAGAGTTTCGAATTAATGTGTAAATGACAGCATTGCACTTCAAGATAACAATAGCGAGTGAGAAACAATCAGTAGAAGAAAGGAATTAGTATAACTGCAAAACAGAAATGAAAGTTCAATGATGATTTTTTTTCTTCAGTGAAGTATTTTTTATTGGAAGTATGATTAAGGGCGTTTCCATATTAGAAACATGGGTTATTTTCACGCATTTTCCTTTCCTACTGTCCAAACAATAGAATTTGTTTCATGGTATGTTATGTAGTACAAGCAGCAGTAGGCATATAAATATTAAAATTGCGACATTTGGAATGATTTTATAATTTCTTTTATGAAATAGAAGGAAAAGGCACAAAATCATCATTTTGAAATACAATTTTTTTCAGGGCTTCAATTTTAGACCTTATCAAAGACACTTGGAGCATGGAGGATTATGTAGCTCACATTTTTTTTAACTGTGGTAAATGTTAACCAGTGGCTTTAACATATAGGACTACTGTAACAGCATTATACGTCCCTGTAAGATGGCCCACTGATTAAATTCAAAGTTATGTCAACATGACAACAATTGTTTCATCAACATGTGAACATCTGAATTTGAGTACTGACAATGGCACTAGTAACCATATGCACCAAAGATAGATTAGTATAAAATATTGCCCCTGTGTGTATGTATGTTTGTGTAATCATTCCCCCGCAGCCAAGTCCATGAGTCAAACTTATACATGTATGTCACCCTCTTGTACATTTCATTTTTTTCCCCACTTCACCTGCAGGAAGTGTTATGCATTCTCCAATTTTGAACCATAAGCAAGGTACCGGTGCTGTTTGGAAAGAAAAAAAGAAAACACAACATATTTACCTTCCATTCTGAAATCCTGCCTGCAATTCATATTATGCGTGATTCTGTATTGAAAACGTTGCATTTTTACATTATTTTTCAGTCTTCTGACTATACTTAAAAATTGTATAGATATCTTTCATGGCCATTTTAGAGTACTATGGGAAGATAATTTATACAAGTGGTCAACTGGAGTAAATTCTCATTTTTGTCTGAAATAGGGGCAAAAATGATGTGTGTCATACAGGACACAGAGATGTCCGTACGATACGTGATTATTTTCCTTCTATTTCATAAAGAAATTATAAATTATTCCAAATGTCCAATTTTAATATTTATTATTGCCTTCTGCTTGTACTATAACATGACCATGAAACAAATCTTTGTTTGGACAGTAGAATGGAAAATGCTGTGAAAATAACCATGTTTTCTAATATGGAAACGCCCTTATCATACTTTCAAATAAACAAATAAACTTCACTGAAAAAAAAATCATCATTGAACTTTCCATTTCTGTTTGCAGTTTATACTTAATTCCTTTCTTCCTTCTGTATGTTTCTCTCGCTTTGTTATGCTTGAAGTGCATGCTGTTCATTTGCACATAATCTGAAACTCTCTGTCGTCGGTTGTCCGGCAAAAGGGCTCTAGCATAATGTTCCCGGCAGAAGGGCCTGAACTGTAAACGTTCTCTAATTTGAGAAATATTGCCTTATTTCATATATGCACTTAAGAGACTGACAGAAGAATCGTAAAAATATCACACTACGTTGATTTCATGTGAAAAGAGCCAACGGTTTTCAAGTTAAAGACATTTTAGTGTTGAGGTCTTTTTCTGCTAGGAACATGTGCTAGGGCCCTTCTGCTGGACAACCAACACATTGTTTTTAAATTATATACAGGGTTTATTTACATATATATCAGGGTAATCACTAGCCTTTTGACAAGGCCCTCTCGCTGTATTACGGGCGAACGAAGTGAGCCCAGCCGAGCGCGCAGCGCGAGGGCCTTTTGAGATCTGATTCCAATTCTTATGTTAGACCTTTGAATTACCAAATTTTGCTACCCTATTTCGGGTAGCAAAAATCAACCAATCAGCGTGTCTGTCTACTTGATCCTACGTTGAATATGCAATCATACTAGGACCATGTTTGTAGAGACTGTTGCTGTAACATGAAACGATCTGGAAGCGTTTACTATTTCATCGGGCGAAATGATTCACAAACGCAGGTTTTTGCACACCAAATTGGACCTTACGAAACAAAATTTAAAGAAAAATGCTTCAAACACTCTGTTCAAACAATGAACGTGTACTAATTTGGTGTTTGATAACCAACACTGAAGGAATTTCTTTCAACCCACCGAATAGTTGACAGGGCCAAGACAGGGGACCGTAGCGCGCAATTTCATTGGTTGATTCAAACAGAGATCAGTCGTTCCTGTGGTCATGAATAATAATCACTTTTCGGATGCCAAGCAGATCTCAAAAGGCCCTCGCGCTGTCGCGCTCGGCTGGCTCGCTTCGCTCGCCCATAACAGCGAGAGGGCCATGTCAAAAGGCTACAATCACAAGAATGTTCTTAATATTCTTATTTTTTGTCACTTGAAGTCAGAACAATACACAGAACACATTTTCTATTTAAGTTCTTTAACAAGGGCTTCATACTTTGTATTATCCTCCCAGCGATATTGTTACTAGAACTTGGTGTAGGGTTCTCATTTCTATGATTCTGTGGTAAATGCACATTTTCCTGGTAGGATATCGTAATACAAATGCTTATCTCTTGTCAAAGTATGAAGATGACATGTTCATTTCATCAGGCAGAAAGAATGGTTATCATTATCACCAGTTTTGAAATAACAACAACCACTAACGCCCCTCCAAAAATTAAAAAAAAATAAAATATTTGTGGTATTCTAACGTACACCATTTCAAATTCATCTACCGTAACAGTTTGGCAAAATAATAAATGACTTTGCACTTGTGAAAAATAGTTGATAATTCATATTGAATTACATTAATAAATCATGGGCATACAATCTTTAGGACACAAACAACATTCTTAATTAACATACATACAAAATATCATGAAATGTTTTATGCACACTTACACAATGATAAGACACACATCTAAAGAATTACTGAACAGGGTCCGTAGTTGTCTAGTCCAGCGCTGCTCGACCGGTGGGCTGCAAAGGTTTCTGAAATGGGCCTCGAGGACAGACAAAAATATGTTTGAGATAAAGTGAAATAAAAACTATGTCTAATATTACATAACACATCTTGAATTAAGTTAAATACTATTAAATCAAATCAAATTTATCAAAACTAAATTCACACA
>JZLH01S0028179.1:38852-62234 GCA_001188425.1 Eucidaris tribuloides | reverse complement strand
CGATCGCATTTGTAGCATTCTTTTTGGGCCACGCTGTATAAATTTCAAATTAGACATTTTCATAGAAACACTGCCATGCATTCATATCAGTTATTTGTTTCTGATTAAAGGACAGTGTTAATATTTCCTGAAAAAAGATTACCCTTCGTTTATAATTAATCAATTGTTTTATAATGATATAGAATAATTCACTGTTATATATAATACACTGAACTTGTTTTATTTCAACCTAGAAACATTGTGCTAATCACTAAAACAGGGTAGATTGTCTTATTTGAGTTTAATGCAAAGCTTCTGGATTCTGTTAGATTAAAATCTGCCGTAAAGCCTAAGTATAGTTTCGGTAAATGGTAAAAAATTAAATTCTTTGTAATTTTTAATTTTATTTTTTTAGATACACCTATTATCTATCAATACCCTGAAAATTGCTCGCTTTGAAACATTCCCATCTTTTTTTTCTTTTTTAAAATTAATCAACATGTAAAATCTCGGGGGGCTAAGGCCCAAGATTTCCCATATGTAATGTACATACTGCTAGATGCTCTCCTTTAATTCAAACATCATAAATTGTCATTAGAAACAATTTTCAGTAAGTATGATGTTGTTTTCTGATGTCGGGGGTGACAAAAGAATACTTTGTGACAGATTTACCAAAAATTTGTCTGATAGACCAAAACTATACTTGGGCTTTAATGTTGTCAGCCTGAATAGGCACAATAAACTCAGTATGCATCACAAAATATAATGTATTATTAACATGTAGTATATGATGCACCACACGTTAACCCAGGGTACCACATAGTGTAGCGCCCTCATGTGTCCAAAAATGTATTTTCTTCGGTTTTGATCACTGAGATCGGTGGTTATGATTCAGAGGCTGCACTAGTGCACAACAAAAAGACATAAACTTACGAAAATTGGGGTGAAAATGGAGGTGAACTCGGGTTTTTTTCACACTTCAAACATAACTTTTACACAATTTTGTACACCAGGGCACAGTGCTAAAAAAGAAATAAAAATAATTCAACAAAATGGCGGATTTCTAGTTGGTACCCCGGGGTACCATTTATGTCATCATATGTCTAACAATGATGCAAAAGAATTCACTCATGATTCTTTTTCTTGACAGGGTATGGGGTATCTCCATGCTAAGGGTATCATCCACAAAGACCTCAAGTCCAAGAATATCTTCATCGAGAACGGCAAGGTCGTCATCACGGAGCTTTTGCCTCGTCAGCATAGGCAGATTATCCAAGCAGAAAATGTGAGTAAAAAATGGAACACTAAATTTATGAAATATGGGGATTTTTACCCTTCATTATTCCAGAGAAATTACAATTTTTTCTGTTCATCTAATAGTGTGTTCTTTTTCTAGCAATACAACACTTGGATCATCAAATTTTCGTTCAGTAGTTTTTATTTTAGAGGCAATTTTGCAAAGCAGTGCATTTCAGCTTTTCCAGCAGTAAAGCGTTAATGAGGCATCCTATTCATGGTGTCTCATAGAAATTGTAAGTAAACTGGCACACGCATACCAAATTTACATTGGTTCACAAAAACAGCCCTAAAATGGGAAACTACCCAACCAAAATAGATGATCTCAGAGTCATAATACTCACTGAAAATAGTCTATCAGATGAACTAAATAAAGATGAACAATTGAAGACTGTAGAATAAGAAGTATTGAAGTCACATAATACTAGTTTTGAGAAACAGTGGCTCAAAGTTTTCAAATTTATCTACAGATCACAATTGTTTGAGCTGTACATCCAAACTTGGTGAATTGACACAATAAAAGATGAATATAGGACAAATGCAAACATTGTCACACTTATCAATTTTCAATAATCAATATTGTGAACTTGAGTACTTCTTTCTTTACAAACAAGGCTTTGAGGAAAACAAATGCATTTCTCGAATAAATGATTGTCAAAAACACTGAATTGTATATATTTTTGGAATGTCCTCAGTAAGACGAACAATTTGATATGCAATATTTAAAATTTGGACGTTGTTTGAAATTTGACCTCATTTGACCTTTGACCAGAAATGACCCCATATCTCATCAACAAAGCACAAAATTAATAAATTATATATTTTATCAATCCTTGTAACTAGTCAAATAATTTAGAAGAAATTAGACCAAGTTAAAAATTTGACCCAGTTGAGCCCTCCCCTGACCCCAACTAGGGAAGGGTCAAATTGACCAAAAGTTTGTCGAAAAATTCCCCGGCATGTAACGACTTCAAAAAATTAATCACTAACTCAATTTCGTGAAAATGAGACTGAAGTACTTCTTATTCTACAGTCTTTAATTAATATTGGAAATAACCGTAAATGTAACTGTTTAGATTTTCTGGACCACCCTGTATATCATTTCCAGAGATACCAAAAACTTGACTTGTATTTTCTGTTTCGATTACAAAATGGGAAAAACCAACACTTGTGTGCCGTGTACACAATATATGTCAACATATTTTTAAAATTTTGCATTGCTGTGAAAAACATACGACACGTTTGGGTACTTTTTTATTTACCTGCATCTGATATTGTGTAATCAAAACATTTCTGTGTAAGAATTAGTATGGCTGGATTTACAGTAAGCATATATTTCATTAAAATCTTGAGTGTGTGATACCTATTTTATCCCCTGTATTTCAATAACTCTCCTCTATGCAGCCGTAAAGACACCCTGCTGATTCCCGACGGCTGGCTGTGCTACCTCGCCCCTGAGCTCATCACATCTCTAAGAATCAACATGGACGGTAACACGGACATGGAGCTGCCTTTCTCTGACAAGTCTGACATCTATGCCTTCGGGTGAGGAGAGCGTTTGTCGTTATTTTTGTTGAGTGTTAGACAGCGTTGCCAGATCTGCGAAATTATGAGCATAACAAGTTTTGGTCATTTATACCTACCCATTTGTAGATATCTTGGATATTAGTGTGATTTCCCCCCCCCCCCCCTCCCACACACACATAACCACAAAATATACAGTAAACTTCGTGAAAGTCGAATCACTAAGGACCACACAAATCACGTCGACTTAGACGATATTCGAGTTACAGTTATGTTTACAATTCTATGTTAGAGATGATAGGGAATTGGAGGCTGTCAAAACTATACTAATGTACAGGGAGAAATGAGAAAGGCAGAGAGGGAATGGGAAATTTATGACATCTTTCCGTTCATGCTGACAGGCAGAGATCAAAAGGTCAACCCATTAAGACCATCAAGAATGACAGTTATGGCCACTTCGACCTAGGCAAATGATTTAACACATGTTTGCTCCTGTTGGGACTTGAAAATATGTTCGAGATAGGAGAAATTCGATTTAAAAAAATCGATTTACAGGAAAAACTTCCCATTGAAAAAGCGCAGACCAAATTGGGACTGTCAAAATTATTCGACATAGGCGATAAATTGACTTGTGCGACGTTGAGTTATGCGGAGTCATCTGTACTCAATATATTGTAAAAAATTTGTCTCTCTCTCGATACAAAAGCATCAAGTATTTATATACATACAAAATAACAAGACACACTTGCAATGCGTTCCAATGTTATAATGTAATATTCCAAGTAATTTTATAATATGAATAAGGCTTTCCATCATTGTGTTATTTTAATTTTAATTCAACTGTATATCAACATCAAGGACGGGGATGAAAGTGTATTAAAAGGGGGTGATTAACATTGCCAATGTTATATACAGTTCGAACCGGCTACGTTGGGACCAGCAGCCATCCGAATAAGTGATATGGCCGGATAAGACAGATAATGTACAAACACAGTATAGGGGGGAGGTACACATGCCATAAGTTGTTGTATAAACAACCCAAAGACCATGCACAAATTGCAACACACCTCCCACATGTGACATTTATTTACTGTCCCTGATAACCAGCATGTTTCTGTGTACACTTCTGATAAAGGTGTATCAATTACACGTAATGACTGATAAGCGCATTGTCCGGATAACAGAGATCTCCGTATAATCGATGGCCGTATAACCGAGGCCGAACTGTATAATTCTTGTCACATGCACCACCCTCTTTTGTTTTAAAATAATGATACCATCCATTGATATAATACATTTATACTCTCAGTTTCATTTTATATTTTCATATATCTATTCTATCATATTGTTAGTATCAACTCTGAAAATAAAAGTAAATTACACATCAAAATCATATTCTCTCTGAGATAAACATTTTTTTTTTATTGAAATGATATGTGTGTGTGTATATATTTATATAGCAGGTCATTTTATTGCACTGTTAGTGTATTGATCTACACAAACTTTGCATGTAATATGTTAAGAGAAATTATGTGCTTGTATACAAAAATTGCCATTGTTGGACCAATGAAATAATGAAGATGCCTTCTCCTGGTTTTCCTTATCCCCTGACAGGACGGTGTGGTATGAGCTTCTGGCAGGAGAATGGCCGTTCCACAAACAGCCTGTGGAGTCAGTCATCTGGCAGGTGGGGAAGGGGTTGAAGCAGCCCCTCTGTCACCTCCAAGCATCCAGAGATGTCAAGGTTTGTAGTTGGGTTTACTTTTAGCTCACCTGAGCCAAAGGCTCAAGTGAGCTTTTGCGATCGCTTTTTGTCTGTCGTTCGTCGTGCATCTTGCGTCTTGCGTTGTGCATTGTGCATAACTTTTACACATTTTCATCTTCTTCATTAAAATGAATGATTGGATTTAGCCCAAACTTGGCAGGAATGATCCTTAGGGGGTGGGGAGTCAAGGGTCCTCAAATGGTACACCTAGCCCCCTTGGGAGCCCAGGGGCAGAGCCCTAAAGGGCCAAAAGTAGGTTATTTTCAAACATCATCTTCTCTAGATCCAGAAATAATTTAGCTAAGGCACTGCGTGTGGAGATACCTCTAGAGTGAGACACATTATGGCTATTGCCTTGTTTTTATGAAAATTGATGTTAGAATTTAACTTAACTGTGCAAAATCAGCTTGTATGGCAAGGGGATGCAAACTTTTCAACTGGTTCATGTGGCTCCGTTGGTGCCTAGATATCGGGCTCCAAGGGCCAAAACTATGTAGAATTGACGTTTTCTCTATGGGCACCACAGAGAGTTTGTGAGACCTCGTGAGTGTCGTGCCCCCTTGGTCTCGTTTCTAGATTCAGAGCTGACAATTCTCACTAACTTTGGAGATTCACTGATCTCTCACTTCCTTACAAACAAATTTGTAAATGTCTGCCTGATTGCTTTCGCAACAGAAGAGATGCTTGAGGTCAGGTTTTGGCATATTTGTGAAAAGTTGCATAAGTTTAACCTGAAAATCAAAACCGACAAATAGGCAATTTTTAATCGCACTAATTTTGTAGAATATTTTTCAAGAGTATCAGCGCTTACATTATTGTGTGTTTTGTTGTTCAAAGGTCACAGAATGTAGCACTTGAATTGCAGTCTTTAAAAAATGTACTCAGTGCCTAGGGCTTCATTTCTGTTTGCAAAACATAAAAACTCTGCCAAAATCCTCAAGATTTGGTGTCGCTACATGGCACTGTAAGTTGCGAATCCTTCCTATTTCTGGAGTTCTTGGGGGTTTTACCATAATTATGCATGAACAGGCTTGTAAAACACATTTTTCTCAGTATCTCAGTAACAGTTTCCGCTGATATTATATTTTCTTGTTTTATTCCATTGCGCAGGAAATCCTCATGATGTGCTGGGCCTACACCCCCGAGAGCCGCCCCACTTTCCCCCAGATCAAGAAGACCATAATCCGATTACCAAAGAAGAAGGGTCTCCATCGCAGCCCCTCACATCCGCTTCACCTGTCCCGATCTGCCGAATCCGTGTTATGATAGTACGAGAACGGCCCTCGCATCCGCCAAATTCCTGTCATGATAGTACGAGAACGGCCCTCGCATCCGCCAAATTCCTGTCATGATAGTACGAGAACGGCTCTCACATCCGCCGAATCCCTGTCATGATAGTACGAGAACAGCCCTCACGTCTGCCGAATCCATGTCATGATAGTACGAGAACAGCCCTCACGTCTGCCGAATCCATGTCATGATAGTACGAGAACGGCCCTCACATCCGCCGAATCCCTGTCATGATTGTACGAGAACAGCCCTCACAACCACCGAATCCCTGTCATGAAAGTACGAGAACGGCCCTCACATCCGCCGAATCCGTGTTATGATAGTACGAGAATGGCCCTCGCATCCGCCTCTCCTGCCTGTATTCGCCAAATCTGTGTTACGTTAGTACAAGAACGACCCTCACATTGGCCAAATCCGTATTATGAAACGTAGTACGAGAATGGCCCTCACATCCGCGGAATCTGTGTTACGATAGTACAAGAACAACGTTCACAGCTGCCTCGCCTGTCTCGATCCACCGAATCTGTATTATGATAGTTCGAGACCTGCCCTCGCATCCGCCTAATCCATATTACGATAGTACGAGAATGGCTTTCACATCTGCTGAATCTATGTTAGCATGACCGACACGCGGGGATACGGAGCGAACATTTGTTGCTACACATTGCATCAGATCGGTCTGACCTTTGACCTTGCCATGACAGCAGGAATGAGGATTATTGTTCTCGGATCTCACCAACCATGTTGAGTGTGGCTGACCGTTTGCATGTTACATTCAGGCCGGAGAAAAAAATGACAATTTTAAATAAAATCAAAATGTCAATAATATTTGATGATAGAGTAAATATTGACTACACCGATTGCCAATGGCCATTTTGAATACTTTTATCAGATATGTTCGCTAGATCACAGTTCCTGGAAGTTCACTGCTGACGAGCTGTCGTTACATTTTTTAAAATTTTTCCTAATTATTTTTCATAAAGCAATCCAGGAATTAACATCGATATTGTTATGTCTATTCCTCAATTCGCTTCGCATTTGTCTGTTGATCATAAATATCTTAACTGTGATGGATACCAAAAAGGACATATAGATGGAATCATTTAGATTTGCTCACTTCTTTATTTTACTTTTTCTGTTTTATAAAGCTGCTATTAGTCGTCAAATCTAGTCGTCATGAATTCTCTCACTTCAACTGTATTTTTCCTTGTAGAAGATGTTAAAGTGATAGGTTAACATTGTGGAGCTTCAATTTAAAAAATTGTCAAACTTTGATGTGTGAGCTACATAGTAGTGTTTGAATGGACAAATAAACACCCTAGAATACAAAAGTTTGGAAATTTATGCTGCCACTGGCAAGATAGAATGAATAAACAATTAGTACTCGGGGCCGAGTACAAGATAGCCTAGATCTACACACAGTAAGTCTATGGGAGGAAATGGGCAGGTGAATCTGGTCAACTTACGATTTTCACTTTTTTGAAGCACTAAATAATCATTTTGAAATCTAATTTTTACAGGGCTTCATATTTAGACCTTGTCAAAGACACTGGTAGCATGGGGAATCATGTAGCTCAGATTATTTTAACTGGAAACAATGTTATACAATGCCTTTAAGGGTAGTACTGGTATGTTTCGCCAATGTCTTTTTGTGTACACTGTCTATATTGTGCTTTAAATGCATTGTTTACTGCTAAACACTTGAATAGTAAGTTTTGATGTAACTGAGATTATTCAGTGTGTAATTGTGCAGATTACATTTTCGTGAAAACTTTTACCCTTAAAAGATTTGTTACACCCGTAATCATTTTTTTCCTGTCCCAATGTTATTTATCTCCCTGGAATCGATGTGCATTCTTAAGGCTAGAGGAACTTTTGAAATGTGTATTAAATAAAAACCAAAACTACATGGCCATGCATGATAAAAGTGGACTTAAACTGATAAAACATACAAAGTGTCTTCTATATATTGGACTCCTTATTGATAACACTTGTTATGTCTTTTTTGAAGTATTGTATCATTATTTGAATATTATCAGTGTTATTATATGTAATATATTACATATTTTCTTTTTCTTCTTCATTTTTGGGCATTTATTGGACTTTATATCCAATAAAAGTAATATTCCAAAAAATAGAAACTATTGGCAGATGCTGCAGGCCAACATTATAAAGAGAAGTGGAAAAGTAAATTGTTGTATTATTACAATTTTTTTCCTGTCCAGCTGGTCTGGAAAGTTATTATTACTATAGTTGAATATTTTGCAAAGTATGCTGTGTAAAATGAAACTGGAATGGGATTTAAATATTTGTATCAAAGTCAAATGTGCAGATGAGTATGCTTTCTTTGTTTATTTCATGTTTAATTATCTGTATACCGTAATATGCCTTGCAAGAAAATGAGTGAGTGGACTACGCATATTTTTCTTTTTATGTTTTCTTTTTCCTTTTCTGGATTTTTTTGTCATTATCTGTTTATGTGCCATTGAGTAATCTTCTTGATCTTCATATGTGTATTCCATGAATGCAACTTGATGGATACAACTTAAGATGTATCAATCTATCTTTTCCATGAAAGGGGTTACTTTGCAAACAGGTCAAAGTCATCTTGAAGATATTTCTTCTCAGTACCAAAAAGCAACCATGCTTTTCCAAATTAGGGCAAATTTACTAGGAAAGCAAAACATTTGTTACCCATATGTAACATATTTATTCTCCGTACTGAAAAACAACCATGCTTTTCCAAATTAGGGCAGATTTACTAGGAAAGCAAAATATTTGTTACCGATACTTAACATATTTCTTCTCAGTACAGAAAAGCAATCATGCTTTTCCAAATTAGGGCAAATTTACTAGGAAAGCTAAACATATGTTACCTATACTTTACTTTCAGCATCCTCAATACTAAACACATTTTGCATTGTTATATGATATACTTATTCCACTACACATCATTATTTTGTGTGAAATGTCCTGCCATTAGTTTCTCTGCAAAGTAAACAGCATTGCACAGTTATATCTTCAAATGTACATGGTTCTCTGTTCATTTTCAAATATCACCCTTTTAATTCGTCCTTGTGTATTGATATATTTTCTGAACAAGTTTCAAACTCGAACTCGGCGAACTACAGCATTTTAGTATGTACATGTATCTACCGTACATTCATTTTACTGGTAATGTTGCAGTACAGTATAATGTAACCAATTAAAAGAATTACATCTCATGGGCATGGCTGTTCTGGTAATTCATTATCCAGCGCGACAGTATTATTACTTTGATATTAATTTCATTACTTTGATTATCATGTTCGCATAATGGCTGATCGATGATGAACTTTTGCAAAATATTATTTTCAATGTATGCTTTGATATAAAATCAAACTATTCATTAACAGTAAGCAAGTCCTTGTTTTAAGCGTTTCACTGCCACAACTCAAAAGTTATGGGTCTTTTTTACATCGCAAGTATTTATAAACTCCCAAGTACATTCAATGAGACTGTACTATTTATCTTCACAGATAGCAACAACACACCTTTCAGGAATTTCATTCTAGTATACAGTACACACACACACACACACACAATAGCAGCAGATGAATATGTTGAAAGCTATATCCCACCAATTCGTAACCAACATTTAAAATGTATTTCTAAGATTTTGTTTTAAACAATGATTTTCCATGAGTCTTCGGGGAAAATCATATACATGTAGCTTGAATTACATAAATGTTTAACTTCATTAGGAATGATACATTTCATTCAGGTTTATAATTTTTGAACAGGATGAAAAGAATTATTACCAACTAAATCTCATTTGATTCAGAATACAAATGAATATTTTTGTTTATTGTTCTGTGTATCGTAATATTATTGAGCTAGGAATATATATTATGAGCCTTTGAATTATGTGATATCAAATCAAATTTTGGAGGAAAAGGGTGATTTTTCCAAAATGCCCAAAACTTGCTTTCTCTCGTTTGTATTATTTTCATCATCATCATATCATGCTTATTTTGCCTATCAATGTTTCTCTGTATGTATATTTGGATTGTTTGAACATAATATGAATTCGAACATAGGAGAGTGAAATAAAGTAACACTGAATTTGGAACAAAAAAATGTAATACTGAAATTATATGAAAGATTTAAAAGAAAATGATAGCTCTATTTTTTACTTTCAATCCTGTATGGCATTATTTGATGTTGGCAAATATGTGTTGAGATTTTGTAAAGCTATGTTTGAAATATTTGTGTATTTGTGCAGTAGAAACAATATATTTTATTTTTCCTGTCTCTGTATATTTCTCGTGTATATCACTGCATATTTAATTTCATTAAAACTATCTGGCCAACTAATTATAAATCATTATTTTGAAGCGACAAGATATATTTTATATAGCATTTAGTTTGTTGGTTTAATTTGTGAAGATTATTATCACATTTTATACCTCAGTTTTTGGGGGGTGGTTATTAGGGGGGTTATGTTTCATTTTAATGGGGTAATTCACCACAGAAATGTCATGCAGATATGATTTGGACTGTAGGGCAAGGCCATTTATCATGATTTTCCGTAGTCCCATCAGTGGTATTTTACAAATCCCTAATGATGACTATTTAAATATTACTAAACCTGTAAATAGGGTTTGTTATCCTAATACCATGTGCGCGTTTTTAAGAAAATTAATTAATTATGACGGTTATTTATAACGTCGTGACCAAGTACGTTTTAGCAGTGCATAAACAACCGGGGACTTTCACCGTGTGCAAAAGTAAATTACGTGGCTGGAATGTCACTCCGTCCTATTCTCCTTCGCAAACTTAGGAGTGCTTGACAACCTATGCATTCACAATGCTTTTGTGAAACCGCAGATCTTTGAAAACTGAATAGGAAATTTGATGATGCATTTGAGTGCAGCCATTTTATAAAAAGTGTAGAACTGCGTGAATGGCTTTTGTAAAGTTCATTCAAAAGAATACCTTCTCCAGTGCATTCCAATTAATGTAGAGCCACAGGCATTCATAATATTAATAGGTGTAAAGAGCAACTAAAGAGTAATGTTCGTGTCTGTGAAATCGCTATTGACGGTGATTCCTTCTTCTACAAATGGGACTGAGGAATTTGCCTCACAAATTAGTCGATTATCTCATCAATGCACATGTAAAATTTGAGAACAAAAGCTTTTTCACATCAGCAACTTCATCTTATTCAATTTGTAATGCTCTTTTTCAATACCAATCTGGAGACTCCGGAACTTTTTTTCAGAGCGTTATTTGGTCAATGCCCTACAGTCCAATTCAGGTAATGTGGATACCTGTTTGTTGATTCATTGTCATTACGTATCAAAATCAACAAAACATGATATCAAAACGGTTCATCCATTTCTTGATTGGAATTTTCTACCACATCAAAAAAATGTGTAGTCTCTGGATTCGAGAGGGGTCAATTTCATCAAAATTCTCAAACTTTGCCATTGCTGTGAAAACATATCGAACACCGTTTGGTACTTTTTATTTGTCACCTGCATCTGATATCGTGTAATCAAAACATTTCTGGTGCTAAGACAGAGTATCGGCTGATTTACAGTAAGTCATATATTGTCCATTAAAGATCTATGAGTGTGTGATACCTATTTTAGGTCGCCCTGTATTTCAATAACTCTCCGCTCTACGAGGCGTAAAGGACACCCTGCTGATTGCCCCGTGACGGCTGGCTGTGCTCAACCCGCCGGGCTTCGCCCGCTGAGCACTCATCACATTCTCTAAACAAGTCATACTATTGGACCGTCAAAAACACGGACATGGCACGCTGCCCATTCTCCCCACATCTGAACGAAGTCTGAATCTATGCTTCGGTGAGGAGAGCGTGGTTGTCGTGGTATTTTTTGTGAGTGGTTAGACAGCGTTGGCCTGAGATCTCGCGAAAGGTTTATAGCATCAACAAGTTCTTTTGTCATTTAAACCCATAGCCCCAACACCATCTTCGTAGATGTACTTCGGATATTGTGTGATTTCCCCCCCCCCCCGGCCGCCCCCACACCCTCCCCACACACCCACATCATAACCACAAATATACAAAGTAAACTGTTCGTGCAAAGTCGACATCCACTCAAAAACACCACACACGAATCAGCCGTCGACTTACGACGATACCTCTGAAAAACGTCTAATCAGTTATGTTTACAATTCTATGTTAGAGATGAAACTAGGGAATTTGGAGCTGTCCAAACCTATACTTAATGTACAGGAGAAATGAGAAAGCAGAGGAGGGAATGGGAAATTTATGAATCTTTCCGTCATCGCTGAGCAGGCAAGAGATCAAAAGGTCAACCATTAAGACGCACTAAGAATGACAGTTTATGGCCACCTTACACGGAGCGCCTATGAGGCGTGTGCATTATGTGGACTTATAACACATGTTTGGCTGCCTGTTGGGGGGACTTGAGAAATAGGTGTTTGCGAGATAGGGAAAATGTGCGATTGGTAGGAAAACTCGATTTACACGGAACCACAACCTTCCATTGGAAAGCGCCCAGACCAAGAGAAGTTGGCGGACTGGTCAAATGTAGTGTCGACATCAGGCGTATAAATTCGACCCTTGTGCGACGTTGAGTTATCGGAGTTCCATCTTATCCACTCATAATTTGTAAAACAGAATTTTGTGTGGAAGTGCTCTGGCTATCTAAAAAGGAGGAAATCCTCGATACGAAGAAGCATCAAGTATGTTATGATACATACAAAATAACAAGACACACTTGCAATGCGTTCGCCACATGTGATATACGGATGTATATTCCAGCAGTTAATTTATAATATGATAAGGCTCTTCATCATTGTGTTATTTTAATTTTAATTCAACGTATAATCAACCATCAAGGCACGGGGGATGAAGAGTGTATTAAAAGGGGGTGATTAACATTGCCAATGTTAATCAGTTCGAACCCGGCTTTACCGTTGGGACGGCCACCAGCCATCGTAATAACGTTGGATATTGGCCGGATAGACAGATAATGTACAAACAACAGTATAGGGGGCGAGGTACCACATCGCCATAAGTTGCTTGTATAAACAACAGAAGACTCGATGCACAAATTGCAAACACAGGCCTCCGCACATGTGACATTTAATTTACCTCGTCCCTGATCTAACCAGCATGTTTTGTGTACACTTCTGATAACAGGTGTATCAATTCACGTAATCGACTGGATAAGGTCGCATCTGGTGTCCGGATTAGGACAAGGAGAGTCTTCCGTATAGATGCGATGGCCGGTATAACCGAGGCGGTCGAAGTGCTGTCATTAAGTTGCTTAGTCACGACGTGCACACCGCTCTTTTGTCTTGTTAAAATAGATGATACCATCCATTGGATATAGATACATTTATACTCTCAGTTTCATTTTATTATTTTCATATATCTATTCTAGGTCATCATTGTAGTATCAAGCTCCTGATAAATAGAAAGTAAATTACATCATGGCGAAAATCATAGTTCTCTCTGGAATAGAACATTTTTTTTTTTATTGGAAATGATATGCTGTGCTCTGTATATGATGTATATAGGCAGGTCATTTACTTAAGCACTGTTGAAGTAGAGTATGTGATCTAACACAAACTGTTGGTCATGTAATGGCCAAAAAATGATGTTACATGTAATTATTTTATTGTCAGTAAATTGATGTGCTATATATACAAAATTGCCATTTGTTGGACGCAGATCGAGAACGTAATGAAGATGCCTTCTGGCTGGGTTGTTGTTGAAGCCTTCATCCTCCCTGACCGGACGGTGGGTATGAGGCTTCTTGGGTCAGCAGAATTGGCCCGTTTCAAAAACAGTCCTGGCTGTGGAGCTCATGTCATGCCGTGGCCAGGGGGTGGGGAAGGGGTTGAAGCAGCCCCTGCTCGACCGGGGGTCCGGAAGGCACATTGCCAAATGTGCAGCGAGATCTCAAGCGATGTTGTGGACGATCTGGCGGTTCACTCTCTCTAGGCTCAGACCCGCTGACCTGACCAAAGGCTCGAAGCTGTAGCTTTTGCGAGTCCGGCTTTTTGATCTGTCGTTCGCTAATTCGAAAATAGCATTCTTGCGTTCTTGCGTTGTGCATTGTGCATCAACTTTAATACGGCATTTTCATCTTCTTCATCAAATAAAAATGAATGATTGGATGTTAAGGCCCCAAATCTTGGCAGGTAAATGATCCTTAGGGGGTGGGAGTCAAGGGTCCACTCAACTGCGCTACAGATCAACCTCAGCCCAACCTTGGGAGCCCCAGGGGCAAGAAAGCGCTCCATACCGGCGCCAAAAGTAGGAGTTATACTTTCAACACATCATCTGTCTCGTAAATCAGAAATAAATTTAGCTAAGCACTCAACCGCGTGTGGAGATACCTCTAGAGTGACGACACAGTTATGCGCTATTGCCTTGTCCTTCTTAACCCTATGACAATATTTGATGTTGAGAATTTAATTAAAACTCGAATGGCCAGACAATCAGCAAATAATCTGTAATGGCAAAGGGGATCGCAAACTTTTCAACTGGTTCATGGTGGCTTCGTTGTGCCACCATAGATATCCCCGAGGCTCAACCCAGGCCAAAAAGCTACTGTAGATTAGCACGTTTCTCTCTATGGGCACACCCACGAGAGAGTTGTTGAAGCAAACCGGGCCTTTGAAATTAACAAGACTTCGGTGAGTGATCCGTGCCCGCCTTGTCTCGTTTCTAGATTCAAGCTGACAATTCTGCAGCTAACTTTGTGAGATGTCAGTGATGCTCTCACTTACCTTTACACAACAAATTTGTAAATGTCTGCACTGATTGCTTTCGCAACAGAAGAGATGGCTTGATGGTCCAGGTTTTGGCATTTTGTGAAAAGTTTGCATAAGTTTAACCTGAAACAAGACCGTACCAATATGGCAATTTTTAATCGGGGCACTAATTTTGTAGAATATTTTTCAGAGAGTATTCAGTCGCTTAGGCATTATTGTGTGTTTTGTTGTTCAAAGTAGTCCAGAATGGTAAGCAGCTTGAATTGGGCAAGTCTTTAAAAAATGTTACTCAAGTTGCCTAGGGCTCTTTTCTGTTTGCAAAAACATAAAAACTCCTGCCAAAAGTGCCTCCCAAGATTTGGTGTCGCTACATGGCACGTAATTGCGAATACCTTTCCTATTTTGAGTTCTAGGGGTTTTACGCATATATGTATGGCATGACAGCTTGAAAACACATTTTCTCAGTATCTCAGTAAGCAGTTTCCGCTGGATATTATAATTTTCTTGTTTTAATTCCATTGCGGGCAGAGAAATGCCTGCATTGATGTCGGGTGGGCCTACACCCCCGAGAGCCGCCCCCACTTTCTCCCGACGATCAACGAAAGACGGCATAATCCGATTACCAAAGAAGAAGGGTCTCCATCGGCAGCCCTCACATCCGCTTCACGCTGTCCCGATCTGACGAATCCGTGTTAGACTAGTGACCGAAAAAGGATAACACGCGACCCTGCGCGAGGGGTCCCTCCGGCTTTGCGGGCATCCTTTACGCAAAAGTTCCTGCTCAATAGATTAGGGTTTTACAACGGCCTAGTGAATTGGGTTCGGAGCCAAAAAGGCTCTTGCAATCAGAAGTTTTGGCCCCCTATGGGCGCCGAAATTGCCCACTCCGGTCATCGATAGCTACGAAGGGAACGGCTTCTCTCAAACCCTGGTGAAAGCCCGCCATGCTCCCGAACGAAACCTCCTGTCACTTCGCATCACGTCACCGAGAACCCAGCCCCTCACGTCGCCGAGATCCATGTCATGATAGCCTTAAAAATCGCCAGAAAGCCTCACCAAGTTTCAACTCACACTCGCTCGATGCTCGTTAATATGAACGGCAAATTAACGTCAATATGATATAAGATGTGGAAACTGAAGATACCGGCCCTCAATATTTCACATCCGCACGAATCCCTGTTCATGATTGTACGAGAACAGCCACTCACAACCACCGAATCCCTGTCGCATGAAGGAGGTAGCCCGACGATAGGCCACCGCTCACTCATCCTTGCCTTCTTTCTTACTCGTAATCCGTGTTGGTAGGTGATAAAGTTAGCGAGGAAATGGCCCATGCCTAGCTATCCGCGGCTCCATTCCTGTGCCCTGTATTCGAGCCCCGTCAAACCGGGTCTGTGGTATGGCGTTACGTACAAATAGAACGGCACATACCCTCACATTGTGGGCTCCAAATATCCTATTATGAAACGTAGTAGTCGAAGGAAATCGCGCCTAACTTCACAATGCCGCGTGCGAATCTGAATGTTACGATCAACAGGTAGGTTCAATTATAAAAACTATTCTGGATTCTAAGAAGATATAGAACAAGAGAAAATTACCGCAACGTTCACGATAGCTTGGCTCCCTGCAGGCTGTCGATCCATGGCCGCCATATTCTGTAATAGTCGATACGTCTCGGAGGACCTGCCCGTCGGTGGCAGGGGTGTGTAGACTTTTAATCCCACCCCGCATTTAAAGGCACTCGAGACTTGAGATCAAATATTTAGCGAATTAGTAAACGAGCAATGGCTTTCACATCTGCTGAAGTGCTATGTTAGGCCTCAAAACAGACGCGATAACGCGTTTCAACTGCCAGCTAGAGAGATCACGGCGGAATACCCTGTCTTGATGTCGCAACATATTCGTGTTTATTGTTGCAAACCCCTTAACCATGGTAGACTACTCGAGATATCGGACCTCTAGCAGCCATTATGATCCATTGCCATCGACTGCAGTATCGATGAATGATGGAATTCATTACGCTATTCCTAGGGATGGTCCATATCTAACCAAATCAATTCAGTATGATCTTGTCGCGCCTTGAGGGTGCCCCGTTTGCATGTTACTATTCAGGGGGAGGCTTTAGAATCCATATATTAAATTGACTAATTCTAATAATAAAATTTCTAAAAATGCATTCAATAAATTTATTCATATAAGCATTGGATATTGCGAGCAGAATAATTAGTCCATAACGACTACACAATCCCTTACCCCGATGCCAATGGCCACTTTTGCAATACTTTTTTTGAGTAGAGATAATGATATTTCGCTAAGATCAGCAGTTCCTGGGGGCGGAATAGTTTCACATGCTGGTGAGGGGCGGGTGCGTGTCAGCATTTGAATTAACAAAATTGTTTCGGGAAGTGATATGGACTGAGGATTGTGTTTTTTCATAACAGCAATCGCAGGAATTAACATGAGGGGCCTTTCAATTTTGGGGAACCATCGAGAGATATATCAAGAATTCAACTCGTATGCCTATTATCCTTTCAATGTCTTTCGATATATATACGGGCATATATAGTCTGTTGTCGATCATAAATTGGCTAAATATCTTTAACTACTTGTGATCCCGGACTACCGCTAAGAAAACAGGACATAATAGATGGAATGATTAGATTTGGCTGCACGTCTTCTGATTAGCTTTATACTGTTCTTACATAAAGCCTGGCCCATAATATATCTGTTAATTTGACATGCAATAGTCGTATCTAACATATTAACTATTCATGTTTATTCAACTTTCAAAACTGTATTGGTTTTCTATGTAATTGAAGAATCGATTTAAGAATGCATAAGGTAAAGTCATGTGCATTTTCCTCTATACACTCTCTCAAAAAATTCGTTCAACTTTGATTGTAGTGAGCTACAATAGTTAGGTGATATGAATTTAGAATGTGAAAAATATAAAAACATCAGGCTATACTAGAATACAAAGTTCTAGGAAATTTCTGTATCTTGCTCTGCTGGGCATTAACCACTATAGTGCTAAATGCAATGACAATGATATCATTACAATGTTAAGATGATACCACAGAATAGCGAGACCGAGATACACCAGAAATACGCCGTAGATCTAGCACAAAAACAGTATAGCTATCTATGCGAGGAATGGGCAGTGGTGAAATTACTGCGGAGTCGAACTCTTTACGATTTTCATGAACATTTTAGAAAGTAAGAAACTTGAAAATAAAAAAAATAAACAAATTGCCTGAATGATGGCATAATTTAATAAACAGAGGGTCTTTAAAAAATGATGTTAGCGAGAACGCCATATCTATGGTCAAATGACACTGGTACATGGGAATCAGGTACATCGCTCAAAAATTTATCTTTTTGAACTAGGAGAAACATGTTAATACTGGATGGCCTCTTCATTAGGGCTAGCACATTTAAAACAATAGTGTATGTTTCGGCTCCTTATATGTCTAGTTCTGGTAAGTACACTGTCTATATTCAGGCGATATGTGCTTTACCAAACTGTCTTGTTTACCAATGCTAAGGACACACTTAGAAGAAGACATAATAGTATTTGATGTAACTGAGATTCATCTCAGTGTGTCAATTGTGCCAGCAAATTACCATTTTTCGTAACAACTGTTAACTAACCCTTTAAGGACCAAGAACTTTAAGTTAGCGGAGGAAAGAAAGATTGTATAAGAGCCAAATGGCCCGTCACATGTAATACATTTTTTATATATACTTTAAACTGGCTACCACAACCTAAATTGATTGTATTTAATCTCCACCTGGAATTTCTGAGTGTAGAAGCAAATGCAATCCTCCATATGCTTAGAGAGCTGTTTTTGTGATAATTGCTTGTATTAATATAAGAACGTGATGTTATATAACTACAACTTGGCCAATTCTCCAATTTTCTCGCAAATGATCAAAAAGTGAACTTAAGCATTGGAATTAAAAAACATCTCAAAGTGTCTTCTATGATTATACTTATCTGAGAAATTCCTTCAAGTTTTGATGAAACACTCACCTTTCTTGTTATGGGAATATCGATTTTTGGTTGAAGTAATTGTAATATTCAATAACATGTGTATCTCTACATCTGACAATCATCATAAACCGTTCAGCTAGTTAATTATTATTGTAATTTGTACTATTAAAATAAATTATATATGTTAATACTTTTAATTTCTTTAAACACTCATCTTTTGCGGCTAAGCAATATTATCCCATTGGACCAAATGTTTATTAAAAAACTAAAAGGAAAGCCAATACAACGTAATATTCGAAAAGAGTAGAACTATTTCAGGCACGATGCCTGGCAAGGACCAGACATTTATAACCAAGACCAAGTGGATAAATGTATAATTGTTGTATTATCTGTAAGGATTATGGGCAATACTTCTTTTACTGTAACTGTCCGCAGGCTGGTGCTGGAAAGTTATTATTACTATAGTTTGAATATTTGCAAGTATGCTGGTGTAACAAATTGAACAATAGGAATGAATGCAGCATATAATTCAAATATTTGTATATAGAAAGTTTTCAAAGGCTGTTGTCACGCATGATGATGACATTATTCTTTGTTCATATTTGAATGTTTCACAACTTATCTGTCATATATTACCAAGGAACCATTTTAAAATTCCGTCATATTGTGAGGCTCGAGACCAGACAAATGAGTGTATTGGACTACGCACTACTTTTATACTTTATATCTATTCGTTATTTCCTTTTCTGCGATTTAATTTTTTTGTTCATTATCTTATATCAATGCCATTGAAGTAAATTAGATGCTCTTGAATCTTCATATGTGTAATTCCATGAATGCAACTTGATTGGATACTAATTAAGAATGTATCCAATCTATCTTTCATGAAAGGGTTTTACTGTTGCAAACAGGTCGAAAGCATCCTTGAAGATATTCTCTAACATCACTTTTAGGTAAACAGTCTAAAAAGTTTCAATTCAACAATAAAAAACACCTTTTCCAATTAGGAACAAGGCACAATTAAGGTCTTCAGTTTGAAAAAATATTAGCAACAACCATTTAGTTAAACTATTATGTGCAATGCTTATGGTAACACATTATCTCGGCGTACTGAAAAACCACGATAAATTTAAGCTAATTATCCTTATAGTTAGGGCAGGGAGTTTACAATACGGAATAAGCAAAACATACTTTGTTTACGCCATTTACATCAATTCTGACCTAAAATCAAAATGGACTCCAATAAAAAATACACATAAACATATACTCACAGTACAATGTAAATATGCAACTCATAGTTCGATTTTTCTCAAAAGTTATTGGAAAGCCCTACATATGCCTTTGTAGACGCAACCAATACTAGGAAGCTAACATATGTTACTATCTTTACTTCACATCTGCAACTCAACACATTGAAAAACTATCGAGATTTTCTGCACTCTGTTTATATGAATACTACTTTCTATATTCTCAACACCACTACAGAACCCATCATTATTTTGTGTGGGAAATGTCCTGCATTTAGTTTTCTTTCTCTGGCAATAGTAACAGCATTGGCAGCAGTTATATTCTCCAATAATGTACGATGGTTCTCTGTCATTTTCAATACTCACACCTTCTAATCGTCCTTCGTGTCTAGATTTTGTTTATGCCTTGGGTGCGAAACTCATTTTGCTGAACAATTTTTCAGAACTCGGGAAGCCTCCGCTCTGGCTGCCCCCTCCACCAGGGCCTGGTGGCCGATTCCAGACTCCTACACCTCCCCCTGCAAGAATCATCCAGACCAACTTTGGTCAAATCCCATTGGATGGTGAAATGTGATACCAATAAGCCAACCAAACTTTGCCTCCCTTTAGGAACAAAACGGCCACCCGGCATAGTCCATGAAGAACATAATGCAGCACATATAGAGGTACTATCAGCATGCAAAGTGCCTTACCGTTAAACTATTCTGGATCTAGAGAAAGAATAGTTGAAAACTACCTACTTTTGCCTTTAGTGCCCATGCCCTGGCCCCCAGGGCCAGGTGTCCAGTTGAGACTCCTTGATCCCCACCCCACTAGCATTCCTGCCAATTTGGCAAGATTCCATCATGCTTTGAAGAAGAACTGAAATGTGTATAAAGTTACGCACACGCACTCATCGACCACACGCGGGCACGACGACGAGCGAACGACGCACGATCGGATCGACGGACGAAATCGCATCGCAGATAGCTCGACGCGATGAACTACGCACCTTGTCAAGTGCACTAAAAAACCGCATTTTCAATGTATGTACTATCAATAATTCGTAATTACCGTCCATGATCCAAATGTCTTGACTAAGGTCTATAAAATGATCCTGAAAAAGATTGTCACTTTGAAAGTGATTATTTGTGTTTTAACAAGTGAATCGTAATTGACCGAATTCATTGATGCTGCTCGCAATTTCCTCCCATAACTACTAGCGTGTAGATCAAGGTTATTTTACACTCGACCTATATCATATTATTCATTCACATCTGCCATGGCAGCCATAATTTCAAAACTTGTATCTAGGGTTACTGGCATCAACACTACTATGATACATCTGAATATAAAACAGTTCTTGAAAACTGGTTAAACTATTTTTCTAGTGTTATACTAGTTGACAAAGTTTTTGAAAGTCCTCAATGTTAAACCAGATTAAATCCTAATGTGTGAGGGCATGGCTGTTCTGGTAATGTCATTATCCAATGTTTTTAATTGACGCGACAGATAGATTGTTTATACTACTTTAGTATATTAATTTCATATGACTTTGACGTATCGACTAATTGCTTTCCGCGAATGATAAAGTGGGTAGTGACGATATCGAAATGAATCAAAACAACGAAGTTTTCCTCTGTGGCAAGAATAAATCAGTTTTGCATAAAAAACTTTTATTACTAATTATAATGTTTATACAAAATAGTAATGCCTTTGATAATAACAATGATCAAAACTATTAAGCAATGATAAACGAGAGTCAAAGCAGTCCTTGTTTAAAGCGTTTCACTCACAACTCAAAAGTGTATGGGTCTTTTTTTACATAATCGCACACGATCTATTATTTAATATAATTATAGCATAACACGCCATAGTGTTACCAATACTCTAATGAGTGATCTTGGCAGTACTATTTTTATATGCTTCGTTACAATTACAGAATAGGCTTAACGGAAAAGAAAATCAAGACACCTCTCATCAGCGAATTTATCTAGTATAGCAGTACACATCAAATAATGGAACAACCTAGTGATGTGATATCAAGTTTGAACCAAAAATCCATGTTCAAACTGCCAAGACACCAGGTGGTTACCCTTCCACCAGAATGTGTGCGAAGATCCAACAATGAAAGACAACGAACAACATAGGCAGCCAAGATGAACTATGTTCGAAAGACTTTTATATTATTCGATCCGATATGGTTGTCTGCAAGTAATAACATACGACATACCCTAGTTTCATAAAAACTACAAAATTCTGCGTAATGCCCTACCGTACAAAAACAGATGTTAAAGAAACAAATTGTATATTTCACAGAAATTAGAGATTTGGTTTTACAACAATAGCTATTTTCACAAATGGAGTCTAAAAATGGAACTGAGGCAAAAATACTAATATTCATTAACCATTGTAGCTTGAATTACATAAATGATTTAACGTTCATGTAGAATGATACACTTTATTAAGGTTATAATTTTTGAACGAGGATGAAAAGATTATTACCGAGACTAACATCAAATCTCAAATACTCTCATACTGATTCAGAATATCAAATGAATATTTTTTTGTCTTATCCAATAAGTTTCTGTGGTAAATAACGTTTATATATTAAATACACGAGACGTAGGAATAGTAATTATGAGCCTTGATTTATGTGATATCAAATCAACCAAATTTTGGGAGGAAAAGGTGTATTTTTCCGAATCCCCAATAAAAATCGCGCCGCTTAGTTAAAAATAACCATTATCAACAATTTAACTTGCTTTTAATCCATTTCAAAACAATTACTCGTAATTCGATCATTTTTCATACCATCATCATATCATCTTATTGATTTGCCTATCAATGTTCTAAATTCTACACATGTTATGTGGTGGAAGTATTTTCGGATATTGTCTCTTGCTCCAAAGACATACAATAATCGTTTGAAACGTTACAAACCTCAATCGAAAACATAGGAAGAGTGAAATAAAGTATCAACTGAATTAAAATAAAAAAAAACGTAATACTGAAATTATATGAAAGTTTAAAAGACAAATGATATAGCTCTACTTTTTTTACAGGGAAAATTCAAATATCATTACTTGTATTGCGAATTCATTATTTGATGTCATGGCAAATCATGGGTTTTTAGAGAATTTTTGTAAAAGCTGTGTTTGAAATCATTTGTGTAGTTTGTGCAGCTAGAAACAATATAATATTTATTGTTCCACTGTACTGGCACACTTTTTTTTCATTTTAATCATTAATATTACTTGTGTATTCTCTCACACTCAATATAACAAACAACAAGAAGAACAAGACATCACCAAAAACATTCATATCCCACAAAAAACAAAACAAAAGTAATAAAATCAGACAGAATTACCCCCGCCCCAAACATATGTTTGATTCAAACAAATACATACCACCATTACAATAAGATAATAACTTCAGCCATAGAAATAACAAATGTGTTTGTAGGGATTAGATAATCCTTCTGAATGCTTGATCCATCTCTATTCTACTGGTTTAATTACACTGTGAATTTGACCTGATGAAAAAAG
>JZLH01S0028177.1:11150-23885 GCA_001188425.1 Eucidaris tribuloides | reverse complement strand
TCTTGAAATATATAATTTCGGACTCGTGCAAAGCATTTAATATGATTCGATTACCAAGGCCAGATGGCAATTGTATGATCGATTACTGAGACCAGTTGGGTACTGGTATTTCCTACTGGTACCAGTTCCCAAACTGGTAGAAATTTCAAACTTTCCATATTAAAACCAGTGAAAACAGTGAACACTGCTCTACTGGTTTGTCAACTGGTACCAGTTGACCAGTTGTCAACTGGTCTTAACTGCTTTTTCGACCTGGACGCGTATAATCAACGAATGCCGCACCGAAAAAAATACTGCTTTCTTTTACATCAATGCATAGGAGACCACATGACGGTAGAGTTTTGAGAAAAGGGGGCCTGTAGGCCGCGCCTAAATATTTGGTGTAAATGCAAACAAAATTGCGGGCCTCGGGCTCAATTTAGGCCGGCCCTTTGGTTTGTAAATCGGGGCCTTAAGAAACATGAGTAAGATTTGAGGGTATTTTTTAGTTGAGAATTGGAAGATGTCTTTTTCTTGCAGCCACTAATGTTCATTTGTATTCCGAAATTTGCAGCAATATTGTTTCTATAACACTCTGAACAATGAAATGAACGCTGTCAATTGAAAAGATGACTTACTACAGTTAGGACTGCCATACCTCACAATTTCCTAAAAATATATCAGAAAGGTCTACCACATGGTCGTACTATTCTGTGAAAATAATGCAGATTTGTGGTAATTTGTTTGATTTATGGGATGCTAGTTCATGATGCTCTTTGATTGTTTGAGGATAGTTTTGAGTCTGTCAAGGCATGAGTCACTCCCAGTATTTAAAATCTACTTGGTTAACCAAGTCTGACAGAATGATCAGTATGATTTGGGCAGAAAACATGAAAAAAACAGGTGTTGGGGAAATCAGATTTCAGTCAATATCAATCAGTGAAACTTCAATTTTCATCATGCATTAATCTTTCATGGGATGTAGTTGAAGCTTTTTAGGCAAATTGGCAGTGTCTGGGATTATTTGGAAGAATTTCAGTTGCATTTGCGCAATGAAACTAATATGGCGTGATATGTTCACATGAGAAAACATCCCGAGCCTTAATCTCATTTACAGAACTTGTTGACATGGATTGGGTCAGGGTACTGCTGTGGATGGAAAAAGGCATTTCAAGCAATTGCCCTTAAAGTGATAGGCTAACATGTGGAGCTCAATTTAAAAAATTGGTCAAACGTTTGATATTCTGAGCTACATAGTAGCTTTCAAATGCGGACAAATAAACACCCTAGAATACAAAAGATTTGGGAAAGCTTACACTGTCAATGGCAGTTATACAGTTTGAGTAAACAATAAAACTCGAAGAGCCGATGTTTTCATTAACGTAGGTTTACACACGGTTAAGTCTATGGGTGAGGAAATGGAGCAAGTGAATCTGTAACTTACGATTTTCACTTTTTAAGCCACTAAAAATATTTTCTGAAAGTACAATTTTTTCAGGGGCTTTCATTTTAGACCTCGTCCAAAGACACTGCGTTAGCGATGAGTGAATCATGTGCCTCAGATTTTTTAACCTGCTGCGCTAAATGTTAGCCATTACCTTAAAGCCACAATGTGTTAGTTTTTAGCAATTTTTTTTTTATTCATAAGCTTATGCCCAAAAGTTATATCCACATATACAGATTCTGAATGTTTTTATTTATTCATTTTTTTTATTAATAGTATGAAAAATCTCGAGTGGGGGGGGGCGGGAGGGGGGGCGGACCCCGAGATTCCGACTATATTTTAAATTATAGCATCCAAAGGCGTTAAATAAGGTATGCTACGGTTATTTGAATTAATACCTCACAGAAAGAGCAGACTTGATCTTCTGATGAGGTATAATTCAGATAAACTTAACACCTTAGAACACCAGTCTTATGTGTGAAGAGATCCCAAACTGTAAATGCTAAGTTATGAGTTAACCTGCTGTGTTGAACCATGGACCTTCACTCGAGAAGTAGGTCCATGCGTTGAACAATAATACCCACTATTCCATTATTGTAGGCCTTACATTAGACTTGTAACGTACTGCCTGGCAAACTGTCTAGCAGTTGAGATTCGTGGTTGTAAGCCAAAAAGTATCGCGTATATGATTATAGTGATGTAATATCATCATCAGCATCATCATCATCATCATCTCCACCACTGCCCCTGGACTACCACTACCACTTCACACCACCCCAGATCTACCACCACTATCATCATTATCATATATCATCCGGGTACAAATATGGTTATATGTTCATGTAGAGTATTAAAAAGTTAGTATGAACATGCAATTCTCTGTGTGTAACATAAATACAGTCTTTTCAAATATTTCTCTATTACATGTATTGCACAGTATGTAGTACACAGTTCCACTACATCCGTTCCAATCTATGGCTGAATGTTATTGTTACCGAAAAAGCCTATGATCTGATCTGACTCAAAATCCCACAATAATGATTATGTGATCAGAGAGAGATGTTACACCAATAACATGTCGTCGTGATGCTGATTACAGTAAGCCAGATTGATAACCACACAGCCTAGCTGTATTGTCGCTGGACATTCATCAGTATGTGGCTGAGGAAAGCAAATATCCCATACAAAGAGGACATCATGCTGAGAGTGGTATATATAAAGCCCCAATGCGTGGTATATAATGCTGAGCCTGATGTGGTAAGCTTATCAGTTCCCTGGTGTAACAATGCCCATGCATGTCTAGTCAAAACACATGATTCACTGTGGTACTTGGAGTAGGACTGCTTGCTCCTTTCTGTGGTGTATTGACAGAAGTTGGAAACAAGAGTGTTTAATGACACCAGGTCACATTGACATTCCTTCATGAGTCATGAGGTTTGTGGCTTGCTACCATCCTCATGGGATGGCCTCTACAATTTAGGTTTTTGCTTTCAGTCCATATTTAATATGAAAATACAAATGTATGAATGTTTGTTCTGGACAGGATATTGATTGACTTGATAGGAGTCATAAGACCAAAGTTACTTGCAAATGATTAAAATACTTTAGGCAGTATCCTATTTAGCAGCCTGCCCTAATGTTTCAGAAAACATAATTTTTGTCAGAGATTTCTTGAATATATTAAGACGAGGGGCCTGTGTGAAAGTTTTGAGAGAAATGTGTGACAAACTGTTTATGTCTTGTTTTTCTCTGGGAGTATGAGCAAAATTAAATTGGTATGGGCTTTTGATAAAGACCTGCAGCTCCAATCCAATTGCCATCTGAACAGTATGTGCATTCACCTTATGAAAATAACCTTTCCTTTTGAACTGAAATTGAACATCATCTGTACTGCTCTAGATGTTCACCTGATATGTTTATAAACTTATATCACCCCCCCCCCCCCCCTCCCCCCCCCCATATTCCGATCAATGAAGTCTCGTTGACCTCAGCATTATGAAGTCATCAGTGCTCTTCATGGTACATGTACATGCCCACAAAACAAGCATTAAAAAAAATCATGGGGGAGCAATTAAAAAAACAACTGCCAAATGTTTCAAAAGCTAAGGCCCATTTTTACTTGCCTGAAAGCGAGAAAAGTAATAGGGCCCCTATACAAATGAATTATTCTTCTATGGCTGTTAACCATGCTTGGAGACTGATTTGATTTCACTTAACACAATTTGTCCATAGACCCAAACATTAGTAAACTATAGTCTCCAATGGTTAGAATATTAGATTGCACAGCTAGAATAATCCTGGTCTCGTGGCGATCCCCATTAAAATACAAAGCACCGGGTGAGATACAATCTAAAAGATTAGAATTGATTGTCTCTTTCAATCGTTTAACCGCTAAGTACTTCACAGAATAGGGCTTTGGCGAATTAGAGAATCATGAAGAGTTATAATTGGCATTTCAGGGTCAAATGATGCTAAACAAATCTATTGGAGTCGATTTTATCTCTTGAGTTGGCAAAATTAACTAGAAACAGGGCACCACCAAGATTGCTGCTAGATATCATTGACAGTAGCGATAACCACTGGACTCCTAAAGCAGGGACCTTCCTTTTGGGAAAGGGGTGAAGGGAGTAGGGACGTGAGAGGTTTTATTTTTTTTGTCTTAGATGAATGGCTCAGTCTGACTGCCAGGACCATTATTCTGGAATCTACAGCCAAAACCTGTATTCTGTCCGCTCTGCGGACACCCTGCCTTCGCAGGAGAGGTCTGAAATTCAGACTGATCACTGGTCTATTTAAAGAGAGTCTCATATGACAGTGATAACCACGTGCTCGCATGTTTAAACCAGAGCTCCTTTTGGGGATAGATGAGAAAAGGGGGTAGGGGCAATGGTGGAGTTTTTGTTTGTTTGTGAGTATAGAATAGAAGTAAACTTTTATGAATGGTCCCATGAAACGCGGGAACAAGCCATCAAGTAATCATATCAAAGAAAAGCTTGGGATGGTTAAATCGTGGGGTTTAAGGGTAAAAACAAAGCCCGGGGGGGGGGGGAGGAGGGGGAGAGGGAGGCGGGGGGAGGAAGGAGGGGGCATGAAGGAGTGAAAGAGAGGGACGGCGAAGGCAAATGTGGAGTTTTTGTTTGTATGTGGGTGAGCTATAGCAATAGGACCTTTTATGATGCGTCCACAAGCCAAACCAGAATTCCATTTTGAGTGGAGGGAGCCAGGGAGGAGATGAAGGAAGAGCGGGAAGGATGTGAAGTTTTGTCTTTGTCTGCGAAGGTATAGAGTAGAACTTTATGAATGCGTCCATTGAAAGCGAAATGGCATCAAGCACATATACATCAAGAATTAGATGGGATGGGTTAGTTAACCACCTGGTAGCTAGGAATATAAGGGCGATAGCGTGTGTAATTACTTCACACCAAACTTACAAAGGACGCAGGAAAACTTGCCCTCCACTGCATTTTCAGGTCAGTATGCTGGAAAAAAATTTTGTTTCTTGTTTGCAATGGGAAATTGCAAGCCCTCTGTTGGAATTTGTTCAAATTTATACAATTGTTATTCATTTTCCAATTATTAATTAATTAATCAATTAATTAATTTATTGATTTTTATTTATATTCATTTATTTATTTATCTATTTATGTATTTATGTATTGTATTTCTATGTAATATTATTTTATTTACTTCATTTATGTACTATATTCATGTTTCTGTTTATTTACATATCATCTTACATTATATAGGTTACAGAATTATTTGATTTTATTCATTTATTTAATGAATTTATTTTATTTCAGTCGGGGCGGGGGGGGGGGGAGGCATCCTTCCAGGCAAAAACATGATTGAAATTGTTTATGTGAAAGGATAAATAGGCCTTATACTGTATTTATCAATTTGCTAAATTTGCCTTGAGCTGTCACATTTATATGTGCACTTTAGGTTTATTCAAATGTGTTAGTTTGGAGGGTAGAAGAGGACACTTCATCAAGCTACAATTGTAAATTTTCTTTGAGATCATAGGAAAAAAATATCAAAACACTATAATGTGCGTAATTGACTTCAAGGATGCTTAGATTCCCTGTGATTTAGTTTCAAATTTATCCTTAATAATTTGTATATTTATAAGCTGATACATGTTATTTCATTTTCTTCATTATTTCTACAGAAAGTTGATTATATTTGATGATCTCTTACAACAAAGCATCTAGAAAGTGATGTTTGGAATGTCTAACGATGGAAAATAAAAGTTAAGAAATCACCATAATTGTATGGTATGTAATTGGATGAAAGGATTATGTCGAGAAGCTTAAGATGTGATGTAAGCTAATATTATTTCATATGACGCTCTCTGTATTTTTTAGATCGCAACTGTCCTGCATTTTGTAATGTATGTCATTTGAATGCTTGTGTTTAAAAATACTGCAATTTGCGCTGTTGGCTGTGATCAGGAGATAGTCCAGGCTGCGCCGTTCCGCGAGGTCACGAAGCTGCTGAAAAAAATATTGTTCCCCACAGACTTTTGTAACGTGACTCGGTCCGAGGCCAGGCCAAGACCGGCAAAATCCACGGCCTCGAGGCAGGCTCTCAACTCAGCTACATCCTGCGCTTGATGGCGTTGTTCTTCAATATTGAATAACTGTCAGTTCTCGTCTTCTGTCCCACTTATGAAAAAATGCCAATAGACCATTACTTGACACATTTTCAAACTCACATAACACATCAAGGGCTTGACTGGATTATATGGGGCCAATATCGTCACCGGTAGCAGTGTAGTCATTTGCTGTACACTGTCATCATTGTGATACTCTACTCTAACATTGTTTCATGCTCTGCTATTATTTTGCAGATACTGTAGTACGCAATGGCCATAGGCGTGTTACGTTGCAAAATTCACTGCAGATCATTGAAGGAAAACTTGTCTGAGATGTATTGGCAAATTCATTCAAGTATTGTGACAGAAAAATTAAAGGCAATCTTCATCTTTGATATCAATTATAAGTTGGTATGACATGTAGTTATCTTAAACTGGTATCTATAAACAAAACAAAATTAATGTTTGGAGTTTTGACACTTTTAACAAATATGAACAATTTGCAGTCTCTGGGTGATGACATTCTGATAAATCCTGAACTTTTCTATGTTGCAGTATTTTCTGTTTCACATTGTGCTCAAATTTTCAAACATACCATCACGCCTACAATTTAGAAATGGAATGAATTTTACTTGAGGCCAGCTAGTTTGTAAACTTGATGTTAACTTTGTTTTAGCATATACTTACTAACCCGTGTTAAAAGAACAATTTGATTATCATTATGACACAACAGTTTCAAGATATTTGGTACTTCGCGTCCTCATCAGGTTAATAAGGGTTAGTCACATGTAAACTTGAAAATATTCAACAAAGGCATCAGCCCGGTTTTGAGTGTTGGCGTAGGTGGAACAAATGACTGGAATGGGGAGGTGGAACTTAATAGCTCCGAGTTTAGTTTTGTGGGGATTTTTATTTTAATTTATGCCCAAAGGTTATGATACGATTCTAAGTCTTTTTTATATTTATGGAACACAAATTTGAATATGTATTGATTTTTCTCAGTTCATATCGAGAATGCGGCGAGTCTTGTTGCAAGAGTACTCGTTTACATGCAAATGGGACTAAATGAGTGGGGAATGGTTTAACCTTACCCTTTTTGTCGGCTTTTTAAAATTTAACATTAATTGAAAAATAGACTCTTACTTTTACCACAATACTTCTTCCTTTGCACGCGTGTTGGATTATATGTCATATTAGTATCACCATCACTATAGAGATAAATGTAGGCACAGAGTTTAACAATGCAATTTTTTTCAGATTTTTATATGAGTTAATTTCAGGATACTTAATTGCCTTACGCTATTAAACGGTTCCCTTTAGCATTGAGTTACGCCTATCAGAAATGAAAAATACGCAAAAGAAACTTGGCGGGTCTCCTTTTCCCTGTGATTTGAATGTCATTAATCAATCATATATCAAAAAAATCAAGAAGACACTACTCTTAGATCTGTACTTCGGTAGCTCATATAAAGGGACTCTTGCGAGGCATAAGCTATCCTTGAATAAAGACCAAATCCCCCAAACTCACAACGGCGCTTAAGCAGTGAGATCTCATTTTGCAAACATCCACACAGACAGGAAAGATACCCATGCCCTTGGGCTTTGGATGAAGGGCATCGTCTGTGAAAAGTCTGCTCGGGGTTCGGTGGTTACCTAGAATTTGAAAAACTGCGAAAGATAAACATATGCCTGATTTAGTTACGGTTTTATGGTAGGAATTTTTTGCCCTGGCGAGAAAATAATTCGAAATCAGAGTCTATCTGCTCACTATTAATATCCACTAAAATGCTGAGTTTCTAGCATCTAATATTTTGCCTAAAGGTTCCCAGATGGCATTTTTCTGTCTAAATGTCATTTGTATTTTTTGCAATGACTTAACATTTTTTAGGCATGCAACAAGAGGTCCCCTTGGGCGTTTTTATAGTTAGAAAATCGAGCTGTGAAAGTAGAAAAAGGCCGGGCAAATTTTTTTTGCTTACATAAGGGCGAGAACTCCTCTGCCCAGCTGGGGGGGTGCATGTACACCAGCTGCAACCCCTGCCCCCAGCCCACCCACCTACCCCCCTACCCCCAGGCCAACACCCTTTGTTCAAATTCTCTTTGTGTTGCGTATGCGTATTTGACATTCAATTCTATCAAGTGTAATGACAGCTCGCAGGACGCGAGCTTTAGTTGTAGATCAGTTGCATTCCAAACTGTTCAAGCTAATCGACACTCGCGGAGGACAGTCTCCGCGGCATGCTCCGTCATAGTCGCCTTCCGCAATTTCATTCCAGCTCCTCACGCGCGAGTTTCTCGTCCTCCCTGCACAGCTGCGGTTAGCGGCAGAAAAGCGCGCTCGTTTCACGCAAGTGGGTCCAGCCACTCTTACGACGTTCTGCCTAAATTGGGCCTACCCACTGGTGCAATTCTGTCGCGAGGGTGGGACTGGCGGCTGTCGCTGAAAATCTTGAATTGAATAGTGCGCTGGGGTGCAGTCATGAGAATAAGGACATTACTACATACAGTTAAACCTCTTGAATAGTAGACATGCTGCTGAACATTAAACTGACTGATTGTGAAAGAAGTTCGTATGTTCTTTATCTTTTTTGTTGTAGAAGAAAGTTTCGTGTGGTTTGTAACTGGAGTGAAACTTTTCATATCTTTCAAATAATATTGGAAAAATAATGACTAGAGTGTAATGAAAAGATATCAATTTTTTTCTTGGATTACTCACGACTACAAATTAGATTTCCAATTTATTGATTCAGTTGGTTTGATTCATGCCCAGCAATGCCAACAAACCTCAATACCAATGCAAATGGCATAGATAATTGCTTTCTTGGGAAGGTGTATGTAATTGAGGGGGGGGGGCTGCGCTCAAAGATCATTACCGGAATCATATGATCAGTTATAGCACTTACTTGTATGGTGCTTGTATGTTGTATCATGCCAGATACATTGATATGAAATTACTATGTAGCCTATTTTTTCTAGCTGTCAGTGATGTAGAGCAACCAGACCAATGCTGGAGACCCACCATATGCATTATTTTTTTATATCTGTTCCCTATTTATTTGTACTTTTCATGTCATCAATAATTATTGTCTGCATGGTTTGAAAATTAAACAGTTTGATGTTATTTGAAATATGTAAAATATGGATCCTGTTCATAGACTTACCGTTCATACTTTTTTTCCCTAATAAAATAAACATGAAAAGAAAATGACTATTTTTCATTTGACATTTTAGACAGATGTGATACAATATTGGATGTAATTCTAATTACTGCTGACCACATGCTGCTAATTCGGCAAAAGCTTATTCAAAGTTTGACCAATTGCAGCTTTTCCATTAATGGTGTGCAACTATGGAACTTATCATCTAATCAGTAATCACAGCAATTGTGCCACTGTGAGGGCTTAATTGTGATTTAGAACACATGGCTTAATATAAAATGTGCTGCTTTAGAATATCAATCACTATGTGCCGTTGACACTCCTGTCTTGAATAATTTTGCCAGATTAATTAACATCATCACCTGTTGTAAATTCATTATGAAAACTCAATTGCCACTCCAAACTCTGTGATTGTATTCTAATCAATGTCTTTCCTGAGTTAAAAGGTAAATAACATGGATTGGGGGTAGTCCTCATCTTTGACTGAAACTATTCTAGATAAGTTAAACTAGCAAGGCATTCTGCTGTGGAAAATCTTTACCGTCAGATGTTGGCTCATTATGAAATAACTACTGTCAAGTATCCCTGTGTGGCAGTCTCCAGAGAAATAAAATGTTACAGTTATTGTTCATGCTAGAACGTGAACAAATTAACACACAAATCCTTCCAGCTGGGATCACTCCGCTTGTGTATTAGTTGGTCTATGTTTCAACTCAATTTGTGTAGTTTGCGACATTGTTCAAGTTTTCCAATCATGTCATTATAGCACCTCATAATTGTGTACAATATTGCAAAGCAATAACTGCTGATTCTCATTGATGAAATGCTCTGATCCATAAAGGGGTGGGGGGGGGGGTAGGATGATGGGGATGGCCAGCGAATGCATTGCATCGAAGTCAAATGGGTTGTTTCCCCTCTCCTATTTGCATAGAACTGTAGAATCTTTAAACGAAGACTTGAAAATTGGGTTTAGGGTTATATCTCAATAGGGTCATTACAGTTTATCACATGCAGATAAAAAAAAATATCAAAAACTGAACATTCATGTTCAACATTACTAAAAGTGACATGTATGTCTGTACTCTAACAAATTTCTGCTGTAACACTTAAATATAAAACTTCATTGATGTGAATAGTCATGTTTCTGAGCAAGAACAAGAAATTGAGAAGCACTAAATATGATCTCTGACAGTGTATGTTTCATTGCATACATCGAAACACGCACAATAGTATGTTCTGCCAAAGAGTTCCACCTATTCTGCTACAAACAAACATATAGATGCTGTTTTTACTCATTATTCAGATCTCGCTTTCTCCAGAATTTGTGCGCTATGCGTATATTACCCATATTCGTGAGTATCATGTACCCACATATGCAGTGCGTGTTCTGGTAGATGTAAAACTGTTCGTCAAGTTACAACGTGATCACAGCGAGGTGGGAGTGCTACAATAATGAATAATGAGATAAATTATTCAATAAACTAAGCGGTTTGTAAAACTGGTGCTCTCCTGTTTTTCCCCAGTTTGTGGTAGTAAACCGCCATCAAATTTTTCGGTACGATGACGGGCGCCATCTGACAACGCTGTCGTCGTGTCTTTCGTCTGTCAGTTTGAAGATCGCGGTGCATGCATTCATGGAAATGAGGCGCTCGCTTTGGACCAGCGTTCACAGTTGAGAGCAAATTTGCTAGAGTAATGGCGATGGAACATTGGAAAGTGAGTATCATGTCATGTTGGGACTGGACCAAAGAAAAAAAAAGAATGGTTGGGATGGGGCGTAGCGGGGGGGGGGCTAGGTTGAAGACCATTCAGAGTTCAGCTATAACACATACTGAGGTATGGACAGCTCATCTCTTTAAATATGTTAATTGGATTTTTTTTGACTTGTGACCTGAATGCCAACTTTGATAAATTTTGATGTAAAAAAAAAAAAAAAAAAAAATAAAAAAAAAAAGAAAAAAAAAAAAATGATGCAATCTGCCAAAAGGAACATCAGTGATTTTATGATGGGAATTGTAATAAGTTGCAGACAGGAATATTGGGTGATGTGTCTCTAGATAAATGATATATAGATATAAAATATAGCAAAATAAAGTTATCAATAAACTAACTTTAACCCAAAATATAATTACAAAGTTATACTGAATGGTTTTTAAAAACAAATAGATCAGAACTTAGTAAAACACTGTCGAAATCAGTTTAGCTCAGTCAGTTAACTCCGAAACTTCATAGTATTTTTGTATTTGCATTCAATGAACTCATGATACGAGGAGGCTTTTATAATTTGAATTTCAAAATAATGAATTATTAATAGTGTTTTGATTATCGCAACCCCCAAAAAAGAATATAATAATAATTGCCATGGTCAGCAGTGGTTATTTATACTGAAGGAAAATTGGATTCAATAGACTCCGTAATAAGAAAAAAAAGACACTTTGTTGTTAGTGTCAAAACACCACTGGGTAAGGTTACGCTTGTAAATATAGTACAGACTGATGATCGGACCGAGTATTTGATTATATTTTCAAAGAACTTGCTTTGCTTGCCAGGTCTTCATACAATGCAAGAATATAATTAAATCAGTCTTGATGATATATTAAACTGCATATAAGAAGAAACATTTGCATGTTATGCTTAATATATCAATTTTATGTACAATGCAGCATTGATCTATGTTTGTATTGCATTACATTATAACATTCTTGACATTATAAATTTGGCAGTCAGTAATACAATTTTAGTATAGTTAAAAAAAAACATATTATCTTTGGCCTATTAATGTGATATCTGTATGTTTTGGATAGAAATAACCGTAAAAGGAAGAAATTTAAAATATTCTTTTTGGCGCAGTGCTAATGGATTTTTGTAGTTTTGAAGAAATAATGCATTAACATGAGAAGTTTAAAATATTCTTTTTGGCAGTATGTAATTTTGAAATTTGTATAATTTTGAAGATATATATAATGTAAGGTGCGAGAATTTATCCTCATATGTACAATATTGTCATGAAAGAAGTTATATTGTAAGTATTTAATCACAGTATCATAAATATTGTGTAGTTAATCAAATTGGACCATTAAATTAAATTTATTCTTTAATTAAAGAAATATATTGTAACATAACCATGAAATGTTAGTACATTCTCTTTATAACAGGACATGTCAAATCGTAAATATGTCAATCCTCCTATGAGCTTACTTGTGTTGAAGGTGGTTAACACCACTGCACTCAATAACAGCTCTGTACTACCAAATTCGTAGTAAGGAGTGAATTTAATGGATAATTGAAATAATTTTTTCTTGAAATATATAATTTTGACTGTGCAAAGCATTTAATATGATCGATACCAAGGCCAGATGGCAATGTGTATGATCGATACTGAGACCAGTTGGGTACTGGTATTTCCTACTGGTACCAGTTCCCAACTGGTAGAAATTTCAATTTCCATATTAAAACCAGTTGAAAACCAGTTAAACACTGGCTCTACTGGTTTTCAACTGGTACCAGTTGACCAGTTGTCAACTGGTCTTAACTGGTTTTTCGACCTGGGTTCTTTTTTT
>JZLH01S0028177.1:0-11125 GCA_001188425.1 Eucidaris tribuloides | reverse complement strand
TTTCGACTGTGCAAAGCATTTAATATGATCGATACCAAGGCCAGATGGCAATGTGTATGATCGATACTGAGACCAGTTGGGTACTGGTATTTCCTACTGGTACCAGTTCCCAACTGGTAGAAATTTCAATTTCCATATTAAAACCAGTTGAAAACCAGTTGAACACTGGCTCTACTGGTTTTCAACTGGTACCAGTTGACCAGTTGTCAACTGGTCTTAACTGGTTTTTCGACCTGGGACGCGTATATCAACGAATTGCGCACGAAAAAATACTGCTTTCTTTTACATCAATGATAGGGAGACCCAATGCGGTGAGTTTTGGAAAGGGGGCCTGTAGGCCGGCCTAATATTTGGTGTAAATGCACAAAATTGCGGGCCTCGGGCCTCCAATTTAGGCCGGCCCTTTGGTGTAAATCGGGCCTTAGAAAACATGAGTAAGATTTGAGGGTATTTTTAGTTGAGACTTGAAGATGTCTTTTTCTTGCATGCACTAATGTTCATTTGTATTCCGAAATTTGCAGCAAGATTTGTTTCTATAACATCTGAACAAATGAAATGAAAGCTTCAATGCAAAAGATGACTTACCTACAGTAGGACTGCATACCTCACAATTTCCAAAAATGATATCAGAAGGTCTACCACATGTCTACTATTCTGTGAATAATGCAGATTTGTGGTAATTTGTTGATTTATGGGATGCATAGTTATGATGTTTGATTGTTTGAGGGATAGTTTGAGTCAAGGCATGAGTCACTCCCAGTATGTAAAATCTACTTGGTTAACCAAGTCTGCAGAATGATAGATGATTCTGGGCAGAAAACATGAAAAACAGGTTGTTGGGGGAAAATCAATTTCAGTCAATATCAATCAGTGAAACTTCATTTCATCATGCATAAATCTTTCATGGGATGTAGTATGAGCTTTTAGGCAAATTTGGCAATTGTGTCTGGATATTTGGAAAGAATTTCAGTTGCAATTTGGCAATGAAACTAAATGGGTTGATATTCACATTGAGAAAACATCTCGAGCCTTTATTTCTCATTTACAGGAACTTGTTGACTCATGGGATTGGGTTCTAAGTGGTTACTGCTGTGGATGGAAAAAGGCATTCAAGCAATTGCCTTAAAGTGATAGGCTAACATTGTGGAGCTTCAATTTAAAAAATTGTCAAACTTTGATATCTGAGCTACATAGTAGCGTTCAAATGGACAAATAAACACCCTAGAATACAAAAGTTTGGAAAGTTACACTGTCAATGGCAAGTTATACATGAGTAAACAATAAAACTCGGAGCGAGTTTTATTAACGTAGGTTTACACACAGTAAGTCTATGGGAGGAAATGGGCAAGTGAATCTGGTCAACTTACGATTTTCACTTTTTTAAAGCACTAAATAATCATTTTGAAATACAATTTTTTCAGGGCTTCATTTTTAGACCTCGTCAAAGACACTGGTAGCATGGGGAATCATGTGGCTCAGATTTTTTAACTGTGGTAAATGTTAGCCATTACCTTTAAAGCACAATTTTAGTTTTAGCAATTTTTTTTTATTCAAAAGCTTTATGCCCAAAAGTTATATCACACCAATAACAGATTCTGAATGTTTTTATTTATTCATTTTTTTTTAATTAATAGATGAAAAATCTCGGGGGGGGGGGGGGTAGGGGGGGGGACCCCGAGATTCCCGACTATATTTTAAATTATAGCATCCAAAGGGTTAATAAGGTATTACGGTTATTTGAATTATACCTCAACAGAAAGAGCAGACTCTGATCTTTCTGATGAGGTATAATTCAGATAAACTTAACACCTTAACACCAGTCTTATGTGTGAAGAATCCCAAACTGTGAAATTGCTAGTTATGGTAACTGTGTGTTGAACCATGGACCTTCTACTCGAGAAGTAGGTCCATGGTTGAACAATAATACCCACTATTCCATTATGTAGGCCTACATTAGACTTGTAACGTACTGCTGTGCAAACTGTCTAAGCAAGTTGAGATTCGTGGTTGAAGCAAAAAGTTGGTGATATGATTAGTGATGTAAATATCATCATCATCATCATCATCATCATCATCTCCACCACTGCCTGACTACCACTACCATCACCACCACCAGTCTACCACCACTATCATCATTATCATATCATCATCCGTGTACAAATATGGTTATATGTTCATGTAGAGTATTAATAACAGTTAGTATGAACATGCAATTTCTGTGTGTACATAAAACAGTCTTTCAAATATTTCCTCTATTACATGTATTGCACAGTATGTAGTACACAGTTCCACTACATCCAGTTCCAATCTATGGCTGATGTTACTTGTTACGTAAAAGCCTATGAATGATTGCACAAATCCCACATAATGATTATGTGATCAGAGAGAGATGTTCACAATAACATGTCTCTGATGTGATTAAGTAGCCAGTTGATAACCACACAGCCAGCTGTATTGTTCCTGGACATTCATTCAGTATGTGGGCTGAGAAAGCAAATATCCCATACAAAGAGGACATCATGAGAGTGGTATATAAAGCCCCAATGGTGGTTATAATGCTGAGCCTGATGTGTGTAGCTTATCAGTTCCCTGGTGGTACAATGCCCATGCATGTCTAGTCACAATACACATTTGTTCACTGTGGGCTACTGGTAGACTGTGCTCCTTTCTGTGGTGTATTGACAGAGTGGAAACAAGAGGTTAATGCACAGGTACACATGACATTCCTTTCATGAGTCATGAGGTTTGTGGTCTGCTACCTCCTCATGGGATGGCCTCTACAATTTAGGTTTTTGCTTTCAGTCCCATATTTAATATGAAAATACAAATGTATGATGTTTGTCTGGACAGGAATTGATTTGACTTGATAAGAGTCATAAGACCAAAGTTACTTGCAAATGATAAAATACTAGGCAGTATGCTATTTAGCAGCCTGCCCTAATGTTTCAGAAAACATAATTTTTGAATACAAGGAATTTCTTGAAATATTTAAGACAGGGGCCATTGTGAAATTTTGAGAAATTGTGACAAATGTATTCTTGTTTTTCTCTGGGTATGAGCAAAATAAATTGGTATGGGCTTTGATAAAGACTGCAGCTCCAATCCAATTGCCATCTGAACAATACTGTTCTTCACCTTATGAAAACTAACCTTTCCTTTTGAACTGAAATTGAAACATCATCTGTACTGTCTAATGTTCACCTGATATGTTTATAAACTTTATATCACATATTCCATCAATGAAGTCTCGTGACCTCAGCAATATGAATGTCATCAGTGTCTTGGTACATGTACATGCACAAAACAGCATTAAAAAAAAAATCAGAGCAATTAAAAAACACTGCCAAATGTTTCAAAAGCTAAGGCCCATTTTTACTTGCTGAAAGCGAGAAAAGTAATAGGCCCCTATACAAATGAATTATTCTTCTAGGCTGTTAACCTGTTGGAGATGATTTGATTTCACTATAACACACATTTTCCATAGACCCCAACATGAGTTAACTTATAGTCTCCAATGGGTTAAGAATATTATGCACAGCTAGAATAATCCTGAGTCTCGTGGGATCCCCATTAAAAATACAAAGCAGGGTGAGATAAATCTAAAAGATAGAATTGATTAGTCTCTTTCAATCGTTTAACCGCTAAGTACTTCACAGAATAGGGGGTGGGTTAGAGAATCATTGAAGAGCTTATATTGGCATTCAGGTGTCATAATGATGCTAAACAAATCTATTGTAGTCGATTTTATTCTTGAGTTGGCAAATTACTAGAAAAGGACCACCAAGATTGCTGTAGATATCATTGACAGTAGATAACCACTGACTCCTAAAGCAGACTTCCTTTTGGGAAGGGGTGAAGGGAGGTAGGGGACGTGAGAGGTTTTATTTTTTTGTCTGTAAGTATGAATGGTCAGTCTGACTGCCAGACCATTATTCTGGAATCTACAGCCAAACCTGTATCTGTCCGCTCTGCGGACAGCCCCTGCTTCGCAGGGGAGGTCTGAAATTCAGACTGATCACTGGTCTATAAAGAGAGATCATTGACAGTTGATAACCACTGACTCCTGTTAAACCAGAGCTCCTTTTAGGGGTAGGATGAGAAAAGGGAGGGGTAGGGGATGGTGGAGTTTTTGTTTGTTTGGGAGTATAGAATAGAAGTAGAACTTTTATGAATGGTCCATGAAAGGGGAACAACCATCAAGTAATCATATCAAAGAAAAGCTGGGATGGTTAAATCGTGGGGTTTAAGGGTAAAAACCAAAGCCCGGGGGGGGGGAGGGGGGAGGAAGGGAGGGGGGGAGGAAGGGAGGGGGGGATGAAGGGATGAAGAGAGGGAGGGAAGGCAATGTGAGAGTTTTTGTTTGTATGTGGGAGTATAGAATAGACCTTTTATGAATGGTCCACAAGCCAAACCAGAATTCCATTTTTGGGGGAGGAGATGAAGGAAGGAGGGGGTAGGTGATGTGAGAGTTTTTGTTTGTCTGGAAGTATAGAGTAGAACTTTTATGAATGGTCCATTAAAGGGAAATGGCCATCAAGCAATTACATCAAAGAATAGATGGGATGGGTTGTTAAATGGTAGGATATAAGGCAGTGGTGTGTAATTACTTCACACCAACTTACAAAGACCAGGAAACTTGCCCTCACCTGCATTTTCAGGTCAGTTGTGGAAACAAAATTTTGTTTCTTGTTGCAATGGAAATTGCAAGCCCTCTGGGAATTTGTTCAAATTTATACCAATTTGTATTCATTTTCAATTATTAATTAATTAATCAATTAATTAATTTATTGATTTATTTATTATTCATTTATTTATTTATCTATTTATGTATTTATGTATGTATTTATGTAATTATTTATTTATTCATTTATGTATTTATTCATGTTCTGTTTATTTACATATCATTTACATTATATAGTTACAGAATTATTGATTTATTCATTTATTAATGAATTTTATTTTATTTCAGTCCGGGGGGGGGGGGAGGCATCCTTTCATGGCAAAAACATGATTGAAATGTTATGTGAAAGAATAAATAGGCCTATACTGTATTATTCAATTTGCTAAACTTTGCCTTTTAGCTGTCACATTTTATTGCACTTTAGTTTTCAAATGTTAGTTTGGAGGGTAGAAGAGGACACTTCATCAAAGCTACAATTGTAAATTTTCTTGAGATCATAGGAAAAAAATCAAACCTATAATGTGGTAATTGACTTCAAGATGCTTGATTCCCTTGATTTAGTTTCAATTTATCTATAATAATTTGTATATTATAAGCTGATATCATGTTATTTCATTTTCTTCAGAATTTCTACAGAAAGTTGATTTATTATTTGATGATACTTTACAACAAATCCTAGAAAGTTGATTGTTTGGAATGTCTAACATGGAAAATAAAATTTAAGAAACACCATAATGTATGTCATGGTATTGGATGAAAGAGATTATTCAGAGAAGTTAAATGTGATGTAATATATTTATTCATATGACGCTCTCTGTATTTTTAAGATCGCAACTGCTGCATTTTTGTAATGTATTGTCCATTTGAATGCTGGTGTTTAAAAATACTGCAATTTGGCTGTTGGCTGTGATCAGGGATGTAGTCCAGGCTGGCCGTTCCGAGTCACGAAGCTGCTGAAAAAATATTGTTCCCACAGACTTTGTACACGTGACTCGGTCCGAGGCCAAGGCCAAGACCGGCAAAATCCGGCCTCGAGGCAGGCCTCAACTAGCTACATCCCTGGCTGTGATGGGTTTTCTTCAATATTGAATAACTGTCAGTTCTGTCTATCTGTCAACTTATGAAAAAATTGCCAATTAGACCAGTACTGACAACATTTTCAAACTCACTAACACATCAAGGGCTGGACTGGATTATATGGGGCAATATGTTCATTATGCTGTACATGTATCATTGTGATAACTCTACTCTAACATTGTTTCATGCTCTGTATTATTTTGCAGATACTGTAGTACGCAATGGCATGGGCGTGTACGTTGCAAATTCCACTGCAGATCATTTGAAGAAAACTTGTCTGAGATGTATTGGCAAATGTCATTCAAGGTATGTGACAGAAAAATTAAAGGCAATTTATCTTTGAATCAAATTATAATGTTGGTGTATACATGTAGTTATCTTAAACTGGTATCTATAAACAAAAACAAAATAATGTTGGAGTGTTTGACACTTTTAACAAATATTTGAACAATTTGCAGTTCATGGGTGATTGACATTCTGATAATCCTGAACTTTTCTCATGTGCAGTATTTCTGTTTCAATTGGTGCTCAAATTTCAAACATACCATACGTACAATTTAGAAATGGATGAATTTTACTGAGGCCAGCTAGTTGTAAACTTGATAACTTTGTTTAGCATAACTTACTTAACCCGTTAAAAGACAATTTGATTTCATATGACACACAGTTTCCAAGATATCTTGTACTTGGTCCTCATCAGGTTAATAAGGGTTAGTACATGTACTTGAAAATATTCAACAAAGGCATAGCCCGGTTTGAGTGTGGGTAGGTGGAACTAAAGTGGAATGGGGAGGTGGAACTTAAAGCCCGAGTTTAGTTTTGGGGATTTTTTTTATTTGAAAGCTTTATGCCCAAAGGTCATATCACACCAATAACAGATTCTGAATGTCTTTTTTTTAAAATTAATTAATGAAAAATCTCTAACAAATTACGGGTATATGATTTATACCTCATTAGAAAGGGCAGAGTCTGCTCTTTCTGATGAGGTATAACTCGGATAACCTTAACACCTTATTAACCCTTTGGATGCTATAATGTAAAATATAGTCAAAAATCTTGGGGGTCCCCCCCCCTCGAGATTTTTCATTAATCAATACAAAAAAAAAAAAGACATTCAGAATCTGTTATTGGTGTCATATGACCTTCAGGCATAAAGCTTTTGAATAAAAAAAAATCCCCAAAACTAAACTTGGGCTTTAAAGGCAGTGGATCTCATTTGCAAACATCCCCACAGAACAGGAAAAGATAACCCATGCCCTTGGGCCTTTGATGAAGGGCATGTCTGTGAAATCTGGGGGTCGGTGGTTACCTAGAATTTGAAAAATGCGAAAGATAAACAATAGCCGTTTAGTACGGTTTTATGGTAGGAATTTTTTCCTCGCGAGAAAAAAATTCAAATCAGAGTCTATCTGTCACTATAATTCCACTAAAACTGAGTTTCTAGCTCCTATATTTTGCTAAAGGTTCCCAGATGGCATTTTCTTCTAAATGTCATTGTATTTTTGCAATGTTAATTTTTAGGCATGCAAAAGAGGTCCCCTGCTTTTAAGGTTAGAAAATCAGCTGTTGAAAGTAGAAAAAGGGGTGCAAATTCTTTTTTGCTTACAAAGGGCAGAACTCCTCTGCCCCAGCTGGGGTGGGGTGCATGTACACCCAGTGCAACCCCTGCCCCCACCCCCCACCCCCACCCCCACCCCCAGCCAACACCCTTGTTCAAATTCCCTTTTTTTGCTATGTATTTGACATCATCTATCAAGTGTAATGACCAGCTCAGGGACGGGAGCGTTGTAGACTCAGTTGCATTCCAAACTGTCAAGTAATCGGACACTCGGCGGAGGGACAGCTCCGCGGCATGCTCCGTCATATCGCCTTCCGCAAATTTCATTCCAGCCTCACGGCGAGTTTCTCGTCCTCCTGCACAGCTGGTTCGGCAGAAAGCGCCTCGTCACGCAATTGGTCCCGCCACTCTCTGAGGTCCATGCCTAATTGGGCTACCCACTGTGCCAATTTGTCACGGGGTGGGACTGGGCCTGTCGCTGAAATTGAAATTGAATGTGCGCTGGGGTGCAGTCATGAGAAAAGGACATTACTAACATACGTTAACCCTTTGAATGTAGCATGTGCTGAAATAACTGACTGATTGTGAAAGAAGTTGTATGTTCTTTATTTTTTGTTGTAGAAGAAAGTTTCTGTGGTTTGTAACTGGAGTGAAAACTTTCATATCTTTCTAAAATAATATTGAAAATAATGATAGAAGTGTATGAAAGATATCAATTTTTTCTTGGATTACTCACGACTACAAATTAGATTCCAATTTATTGATTCAGTTTGTTTGATTATGCCCAGCATGCCAACAAACCTCATACCAATGCTGGCATAGATAATGTTTCTTGGAAGGTGTATGTAATTGGAGGGGGGGGGGGGGGTCGTCCAAAGATCATACCGGATCATATGATCATGTTTATAGCACTTACTTGTATGGTGCTTGTATGTTGTATCATGCAGTACATTTGATATGAAATTACATGTAGGCCTATGTTTTTCTAGCTGTCAGTGATGTAGGCAAACCAGGACCAATGCTGAGACCCACCATATCGCATATTTTTTTATATCTGTCCCATTTATTTTGACTTTTCAATGATCATCAATATATTTGTCTGCATGGTTGAAATTAACAGTTTGTGTTATTTGAAATATGTAAAATATGATGTTCATAGATTCGTTCATATTTTTTCCCTAATAAAATAAACATGAAAAGAAAATGACTATTTCATTTGACATTTTAGACAGATGTGATAAATATGGTGTAATTCTAATTACTGCTGACCACATGCTGCTAATTCTGGCAAAGCTTTTCAAAGTTGTGACCAATTGCAGCTTTTCCATTGAATTGTGCAACCATGAACTTTCAATCTAATCACGTAATCAAGCAATGTGTGCCACTTGTGAGGGCTTAATTGGATTAGAACACTGGCTTATATAAATTGGCTGCTTTAGAATTCCAATCACATATGTGCGTTGACACTCCTGTCTTGAATAATTTTGCCAGATTAATTAACATCATCACCTTTGTAAAATTCATTATGAAACATCAATTGCACTCCAAACTCTGTGATTGTACTTCTAATCATGTCTTTCCTGAGTTAAAGGTAAATAACATGATTGGGGGTAGTCCTCATCTTTGACTGAAACTATTCTAGAATCAAGTAAACTATGCAAGGATTCTGCTGTGAAAATCTTACCGTCAGATGTTGGCTCATTATGAAATAACTACTGTCAATATCCCTTGTGGCAGTCTCCAGAGAAATAAAATACAGTATTGTTCATGCTAGAAGTGAACAAATTAAACACAAATCCTTCCAGCTGGGAGATCCACTCCAGCTTGTGTATAGTTGGTATATGTTTCAACTCATTTGGTGTTTGGGACATTTTCAAGTGTTCCCAATCATGTCATTATAGCACCTCATATTGTGTACAATATTTGCAAAGCAATAACTGCTGATACTCATTGATGAAATGCTCTGTCCATAAAGGGGTGGGGGGGGGGTAGGTGATGGGGATGGCAGGATGCATGCTCAAGACAAATGGGTTGTTTCCCCCTCCTTTTGCATAGAACTGAGAATCTTAAACGAAGACTGAAAATTGGGGTTTAGGGTTTATCTCAATAGGGTCATTCAGTTTATCACATGCAGATAAAAAAAAATATCAAAACTGAACATTCAGTCAAATTACTAAAAGTGTACATGTATGTCTGACTCTAACAATTTCTGTAACACTTAATATAAAAACTTCATTGATGTGAATAGTATGTTTCTGAGCAGAACAAGAATTGAGAAGCTAAATATGATCTCTGACAGTGTATGTTTCATTGATACATCGAACACTGCACAAGTAGTATGTTCTGCAAAGAGTCACACTATCTGTACAAAAAACATTAGAGCTGTTTTTACTCATATTCAGATCTGGTTTCTCATATTTGTGCCGCTTGCAGTATATTACCATATTCCATGAGTATCATGTTACCCACTATGCAGTGCGTGATCTGGTAGATGTAAACTGTTCGTCAGTTACAACGTGATCACAAGCGAGCGTGGGAGTGTACAATATGATAATGAAGATAAATTATTCAATAACTAAGCGGTGTAAAACTGGTGCTCTCCTGTTTTTTCCCCCAGTTTTGTGGTAGTAAACCCCGCCATCAATTTTCGGTACGATGACGGGGCATCTGACGCGTCGTCGTGTCTTTCGCCTGTCAGTTTTGAAGATCGGGTGCATGCAATTATGGAAATGAGGCGCTCGCTTGGACCGGTCAAGTTGAGAGCAAATTTGACTAGAGTAATGGCGATGGAAATTGAAAGTGGTATCATGTCATGTTGGACATGACCAAAGAAAAAAAAGAGTGGTGGGGATGGGGGTGGGGGGGGGGGCCAGGTTGAAACATCAGAGCTTCAGTATAACACATACTGAGTAGGACAGTCATCTCTTAAATATGTTAATTGATTTTTTGACATTGTGACTCTGAGCGCAACTTTGATAAATTTTGTTGGATGTAAATAGATGATTGCCAAGTGAACATCAGTGATTTTAAGATGCGGAATTTGTAAATAAGTTTGCAGACTAGTTGCATATTGAGGTGATGTGTCTCAGATTAAATGTCTTGTTAATTAGGCAAAATAAAAGTTATCATAAATCTAATTTAACCCAAAATGATAATTACAAAAGTTATCTGTAATAGGTACATAGATCAGAACTTAGTAAAACACGGAAATCAGTTTAGCTCAGTCAGTTAACTCCGAAACTTCATGTATTTTGTATTTGATTCAATGACTCATGATACGAGGAGGTTTTATATTTGAATTTCAAATAATGAATTATTAATAGTGTTTTGATTATCGCAACCCCCAAAAAAGAATAATAATAATAATTTGCCATGGTCAGAGTGGTTATTTTAATACTGAAGGAAAATTGATCTCAATAGACTCCTAATTAAGAAAAAAAGACACTTTGTTTGGTTAGTTGTCAAAACACACTGGTAAGGTTAGCTTGTAAATAGTACAGACTGATGTCGACAGAAGTATTGATTTATTTTCAAAGAACTTGCTTGTTGCCAGTCTATACAATGCAAGAATTAATTAAATCAGTTTGATGATAATTAAACTGCATATAAGAAGAAACATTTGCAGTTAATGCTTAATATATCAATTTATGTACAATGCAGCATGATTCATATGTTTGTATTGCATTACATTTATAACATTCTTGATCTTATAAATTTGGCAGTAGTAATACAATTTTGGTATAGTTAAAAAAAAAAACTATTATCTTTGGCAGTATTAATGTGATATCTGTATAGTTTTGAAGAAATAA
>JZLH01S0028160.1:14533-27302 GCA_001188425.1 Eucidaris tribuloides | reverse complement strand
TGAGTTCATTTTCAATACCAATAATGATTACATTAATGTGAAAATTTTATTCCATTTTAATTTTAATACTTGTGTACATACCTCTGAGCCAAATTGTAATTTTCAATGTTAACTGTGCTTTGTTAGTCTTCAGACTGCGTGTTTATTGAGTACAATGAGCCAGAAATGAATTGATTTGAATTAGAACACTGCTCCATTGGTTTTTTGCAGAAGATTTCCGCCCCTATGAGAGAAGTGGCCACTGCTGTGCAACTGACGGTACCAACTTGTACGTGTTTGGTGGTTACCATCCCGAGTATCACAACACTGGTGAGGCTGGAATCCTGGACGTTACCTTCTATCATCAGATATTTACTGATGTAAGTGGTCAAATATTGTTCAAGATGATCTTATCATCTTTTCATTATTGAACTACTAAGGGAATCAGAATTTGTACCTAACATACTTTGAGTAGTACTTTGATGGCATTTACTGATTTTGGTTTCCTTTTTTGCGATATTTTAATACTTTTATTCGGTCAAAAAATTAATGGTTAACAGATTTGAAAACGTAATCAACTTTTACATTATGTGCTTATCAGCCAATCCATACTTGTGTCACGCGAGTCACGCATGCTGTGTCTTACGAGTCACATGTCAGGGTATAGATGATTGATTTACTTGATCAAGTATTGGATTCGTTTCCAATATTTTCTCGGTTTTGATCTATACACTTGTTTACGACTTATGTGACATGAAACATGCGTGACTCGCGTGACATTTACGCGGAATGGCTGTTATTGTTTCTTGGCATATGGTGCTAAAACTATTGTTTGGTGCAGTAGTCTCTGCTGCCAGAAGGTTGTTGTATTAATCAGTATTGAACACATGAGTGAATCAGTTCTACCTAGCAAGCCTAGTATATTTTGAGTGCCATGATGACATATATTGACAACTTTTTTGTCATACTACACTTTTCTGTAATAAATGGATAACAATTTGAAATAAATTCAGCCTACTCATACATTTTGTGTTCGCTGGGTCTTGGGATTTTGTGCTAAAACTATTGTTTGGTGTAGTAGGTTCTGCTGCTAAGAGGTCTCTGCATAAATTGGCATATTTTCGGGATAATTGTAGCAACTAGCAAGAGATGGACTAATGGATATAATGTTAATGATATTGAAAAAATTTAGTGCTACATGTAGGTACAAATAGAGCTTGGATTGAATTCAAGGTCAAAAGTTAACAAAGTATTCTGGCATGAGGATTGGAATGTCAATGAAACAAAAGTGTGAGGTAAACAACATGCATTACAGAAGGAGGAAGATGTATTACTATCAATTGCTATACTATCAAATCACTCTTGTTTTGTTAATGTCAACTCATTTCTGTCTCTCTATTTCTCTGCTTTTCTCTGTATAGTTATGGTGTTTTAATTTAGCAACTAGGACTTGGCATGAAATAGAAACAACAGGAACTACACCCACCGAAACAGCATCCATGTCAAGTAAGTGTTAATTATACCTCATATTTTGCATTCAGATATTTTGCTAGAATTACAACCAGTATGACGCTGTTGGCCTGTGATTGAATTTCAAAAAAAAAAATTGTTTAATTCTTAATCTCAGTTCAGTAGAATGGTAAATATGTAATTATGTATGCGGTAAATATGTATTATTTTGCATCAAGATGTGATAGTAGTGCAGTTGTGATATTTGTCAAATTACAACATTAAGACAGATGTCTTGATGTCAGTGTGGATAAATGTTTATTTTTGTTTATTATGTTATGTTTATTTTTTTAGGATCAGTCTAAATTAACCATGTAAAATCATGTTTGCTCAGTTTGCAAATTGAACACACAGTGCAACTGAGGTTTGAACAGTAACAAAGCACTCAAAATTATGAAAATAAAATATCAAAAACAGTGAAATTTTTCAAACTAATTAACAAATTCCACCACAACAATTACCATCACACATATCAGTGATATAGGAATTGAAAATGTTTCTTTTTAAAAAAAAGCAAAATTTTGCATAGATTGAGATATTTACTCCATTGAAATGAAATGTATTTCCTTATTCAGTTTGATAGGTTTCTATTATTTTTTTTCTCAATTGAATGACAGTGATCTTGAGTGGAAGTACCCTCATTATGTTTGGAGGAACTAACTACCCATGGGGAGCAACGAGTAATAACAGAATCTACACACTCAATCTGACAGAGCGAAAATGGAAGGTGTTGGAGTGTTCTGGCTCAATCCCAAGTAAATATGGGCAGGTAAGATTGGTGGAATATATTTTGTTGTCCTGGTAAGGGAATTATAAATATCAAATGTTTGTACCTAGATCTCAAAATTACCCATAATTCAGTTGCTCTAGTTTGACCGATTTGTGTCTGTTTTGGTATATCAATTAATAAGATCGTAACTCATAACTGAGTCAAACATACTACCCCTTGAGCTCTGTGTGTTGCCATTTTACTCCTCCAGAACATTTATTTCTGTGTGTTTATTCTGGTGAAACAAATGTTTGTGCTAACATATTTTAGATTGTGCTACATATTTTTGATATTAGTGGCAGGGTTGGCATATTTCCCGGAAGGTTGCCTTATTTCCGGACGGTGGGAAATACGGGAAATACGGTATTCTACCGGCCTTTTTTACGCGGAAATACTGGGGAAATATTAAAATATTGCTTACACACGGGTCGGATGATTATTGATATGATACGTAACTGGAATCAAAGAGCGTTACTAGCTACATGTTCTTTCAATTTGTGTTCTTGACAATTTGTTTATATTAGCAGTTTGTCAATTAGTTAATTTTGATTAATCTGTTGTTTTTATGAAACCAGATTTAATAACATTGGGGTCTTGGTAACTGCCCGATGAGCCTGCCCTTGTCTTGGACATAGAACAGTGGGCTAGACAGTAGTCTGTCATCAGTGTTTGGGTACTTAGATCTAGCAGGCATTTAACGAACAAGTTCATTTCAATATTCCAATTCAAGAAAAACTTCACCTGGCGTCTGGAATAATGGACACTGCGTTTTAGCAAGCGCCATCTAAACACAGCGAGTATAGACAAGTGTTAGATGTGGACAAGAGAATGGACATGGGGAGCAGACAATAGGAGTCACTGTAAGATGTGGCCGAGTCTACGTAGACAAAAGGTGGAGGTACAGTCGATAGACTGAGGGTTCAATACTGAGGGTACATAAGATCAAGTCCGATAGACTGAGGGTCTCATAGACAAATTTTAAAAAGGGTCTGGTAGCACCAACTTTTCAAAAAAGGGGTCCACATGAGACTGAGGTCTGATAGACCAATTGATCCACAAGGTTCTGATAGACCGATCGCATCCTTTTGATAATCGGTCTAATCGAACCCTCTGCCTATCAGACCCTTTCTGGTAATGCGTCTATCGGACATTTTGAAAGTTGGTCTAACAGACCCTTTTTGATAATCAGTCTATCAGACACTTTCGTTAATGGAAAATATGTCCAATCAGACCCTCGACGTTTATTGGCGTTTCCCCAAAGTGACAAACCCCTGGATTGACACTCTGGTGGGATGTTGGACAAGGGTGCCTGCCATGCATTAATTACATCTGTTCACTTTCTGTTAAAAATCTATCCATTGTCAATTCACAATTTGCAATGACTTGTGGTTCATTAAGGTCATACTTTTATTTATAGGAAAACTACATGTACACTATACATGTTAGACTACCCACTGTTACACTTTGACTGGTGTTGTGCATTTTGTAATGTGTAAAAGCATGGGCTCCACACTAACTTTTTTTTCTCTACTGCGTCCGACCTGTTCCTGTCGGAACCAGTAGAAGTCAAGTTGTTTCATTATTTTTACTGGCCCGAACCTAAAATTTACTGGCCCAAAAAATAATGTAAAAACACATTAAAACTATATTTTATTATTTGACTCCCCCCCACCCCCCACCCCGCACCCGGCAATTTTATTTTGCCAGTCCTACGATCAACTGTCGCAGTTCATGCTTTGTTGGTTTATTTTTTTTTTGCTTGTCGGACATGATGCTCCTATAAGATTTAGTTCCCTATTATTGCCAGAAATAAAAGCTCGGCAATCTTGATTTTGACGCCGGATATTAATTTCGTTAATATTTAGTTCCGTATTACGCCAAAAATAATTGTTAGAGTTTCTTATTGACCCGCGGAAATTGAATTTGGCTAATATTTAGTTCCGTATTATGCCAGAAATAAAAGTCGGCAATTTGATTTTGACCCGCGGATATTAATTTCGCTGATATTTAGTTCCGTATTTACGTGCCAAAAATATAATTGTTAAGAGTTTCTTTTTCACCTGTGTAATGAAATTTGCGCTAATATTTAGTTCGTATTATGCCAGAATTAAAATCGGCAATTTAATAACTTTGAACCCAGCGGATATATAATTTCGCCTGAATTTTAGCTTCCTATTATGCAAAAGTGTTTAGTTAGAGTATATTTTTGACCCGCGTGAAATGAATTGGGTTAATATTTAGTTCTGTATTACGCCAGAAATAAAAGTCGGCAATTTGATTTTGACCCGCGGATATTAATTGCGGTAATATTTGCCCTGTATTGCGCAAATGTAAATTGTTAGGAGTTTCTTTTTTGACCCGCGAATGAAGTTGGGGTAATATTTAGTGTCCGTATTATGGCCAGAATGAAGTCGCAGCTTGATTTTGACGGATTTCCGTGCGTGATTTGTTATATTCGAGTCAAAGCTAGTATTTTGTTAGCCAATTTCACATATGTCTGTTGTGGATCATAATTTACCCGCGGAAAATTGCGTTCAATCTTGGCGGTAGAATCAAGTTATTAGTATCTGTTTACGCCAGAAATAAAAGTCAGGCAATTGATTTTGACCCCGGATATTAATTGCGGGTGAGATGAGTTTGGCCTGATATTGCGCCAAATGTAATTGTTGAGTTTTTTTGAACCCGCGGCAAATGAATTGGGGCTTAATATTTAGTTCGTCACTTATCGCCAGAATGAAAGTCGGCCAGCGTTTGATTTGACCCCTGCGGATATTTAATTTCGCTGATTTTTGTTCCGTATTTCGCCAAAAATAATTGTTAAGAGTTTCTTTTTTCACCCACGGAAATGAAATTGGTTGGTTAATATTAGTTCGTGTATTGCTGCCAGAAATAAAGTCGGCAGCTGTTGATGACCCGCGTCATATTATTTCGCAAATTTTTAGTTCCGTATTACGCCAAAATATATTGTTAGGAGGTTTATTTTTGACCCGCGGAATTATTAGGAGTTTATTGTTCGCAACTAAATATTACTCCAATTCATTTCCGCGGCTTGCAAAATAAACTCCTAACAACTATTTTTTGCGTTAATACGGAACTAAATATTTAAGCGAATTAATATCGCGGGTCAAAATCAACTGCCGACTTGTTATTTCTCGCATTATACGGAAATAAATTATTACCCCAAATTCGATTTTCGCGGATTTCCTGTCAAAATACACTCTTAACATTATTTTTGGCGATAATACGGAACTAAATAGTCAAGCGAAAATTAATATCCAGGGTCAAAATCAAAATGCGACTTTTATATCTTGGCATGATACGGAACTAAAATATTACCCCAATTCATTTCCACGGGTCAAAATCAAACTGCCGACTTTCATTTCTGGCATGATACGGAAACTAAATATTACCCCAATTCATTTCGCGGTTATCAAAAATAAACTCATAACAATTGTTTTTGGCGTTAATACAGGGCTAAATATTACCTCAATTAATATCCGTGGGTCAAAATCAACATTGCCGACTTTTATATCTGGCATAATACGGAACTAAATATTACCCCAATTCATTTCCGCCGGGTCAAAAAGAAACTCCTAACAATTATTTTTGGCGTAATACCGAACTAAAATATTAGGGAAATTAATATCCACGGGTCAATAATCAAATTGCTGACTTTTATTTCGGACATAATACGGAACTAAATATTAAGCCAAATTCATTTCCGTTGTGTCAAAAATAAACTCCAAACTATTATTTTTGGCCTAATACGGAGCTAAATATTAACCCAATTAATATCCGTGGGGTCAAAATCAATATTGCCGACTTTTATTTTCGGTGTACTACCGAACTAAATATTAGCGCAATTCATTTCTGTGGGTCAAAAATAAACTCCTTACAATTGTTTTTGGCGCAATACGGAGCCTAAACAATAGCTCCGTATGACCGCCGTTTTCTCCGATATATCATATGGGACAGATATTTTTTACTGGCCGGTCGAACCAGTAAAAATTGGCCATTTCTGAAATTATACTGGCCCGACAGTGATTTTTACAGGTCTCGGACCGTCGACCCGTGCCAGTGTCGAGCGCTGTGTAAAGCGTTCAGAAAAGAGAAGAAAGTCACTCTACTTCTGCTTGTTCATCACCCTTGACATAATTTACCTTCTACAAACTGGCCAATGTTTTGAAATTACATTGCGTATTGGTCCTACACTATAGTTCGTAATCTTAAAAACAATATTATTGTGAAACAACAAGGCCTCATATAAAAAATACAAATCACTAAAAAGATGCTTGAAAGTCACAATATTGTACGTAATCCCTCTTCCTTATACAAACAAAGCTACACATGTTCCATAATGCTATTAATGAACTGTTATATCCATACTGTCAATATCACCATAAATTAACAATTTAATTGCACTGATCATTGTCACTGTTAGGATGGCAATCATTTGCACTCTTCTGCTTACAACCATAATCTTTGGAATTTTCTTCTATTTTTTTCATTATCTAAATACAGTATCAGTCCACTATGAATATTGGCAATTGCGCAGTTCTATTTCAATTCCTTCCTTAAAGTGATACGCTAACATTGTGGAGCTTTCAATTTAAAAAATTGTCAAACTTTATATCTGAGCTACAGGTACATAGAAGTGTTCAAATGGACAAATAAACACCCTAGAATACAAAAAGTTACACTGCCGATGGCAAGTTATGCTTGAATAAACAATTAAAACTCGGGGCGAGTTTTAATAGCCTAGCGTGTACACACAGTAAGTCTATGGGAGGAAATGGGCTAGTGAATCTGCGTCACCTTACGATTTTCACTTTTTAAGACTATATAATCATTTTGAAATACAATTTTTTTCAGGGCTTCATTTTTAGACCTCCTCAAAGACACTGTAGCATGGGCGAATCATGTGGCTCAGATTTTTTTTAACTGTGGTAATGTTTAGCCAATAACCTTTTCTTTTTTTCATGCAAACTGCTCTGGGAAACTGTCCTAAGAAAAAGAAGTCGAATGCAGAATTGACATGGGGAAAATTTCTTGCATGGTCCTGATTGATAACCAAGTTATTAACGTTGGACTCGTGGAGCGAATACAGGTTGTATATAATTTCAAAATATATCAAAATTTAGGGGTACAGTTAATAGAAATAAGTGAATATTTAGATCAGATTACCTATGCTAGACAATTCTCTAGCAATTACCTTCTCATTAAAATGAAGAAAAATTTGTCAAAATTGATGTTTTAATCTTATTTCCGCTTTTTGCCATAATTACCGGACGGACTCTTATTTCCCCGACGGATTTACCGGTAATTACCGCCGGTATTTCCCACCTTTTATTATTCCCGCCCAACCCTGATTAGTGGTCTTACATACAAGCAAATTGTTTGGCTGATTGTAATAACAGCATACCCGATTTTTTCAACCTGCTAGATGTAATTTGTTGCTGATATGTGAAACCTGTACTTGCACTGAATGAGGAAATCATAAAAATAGTATGTTTTCAACCAATTAAAGTTTGCGGTCATTCTTTTTTTAGTTATTTAAAATCAACAGATCAAGCATTTATTTTATAATATTTTGGAGGCTTGCTACCTGCCATGATGGCGGCTGCGATCTGGCGGGCCTACTGCGTTAAAACTTTCACCAGAGAAAAACTCGGGTTATTTCAACTTTTTTTCTTGTGGAAAAATTAATGATACAATCATGCTAAACTAGGAGTTTTCAATTTTACCCTAGATATTATCTGGTTAAAGATTTAGCAATAGGGCCCATAAGTCAATAAGAAATCCTGGCCCAACACTGCTCACCATAGTGACAACTAGTGTTGCACGACTTCAGCATTTTAGAGAGTCGACTAGTCGCCCACCAATAGTCGCGACTCCGCATATTAGTCGACTATCGGTGTTCAACGTCTTAGTGTGTTCAAGATTGGTGGATATGGGCGTGCATGGCGGTGGCAGTCGGAGTCGACAGTGAGTGCAACGTATACGGCAACACATGTATGATAGCATGCAATGATTATAGGCTGATCCAAGCTACATTTTTGGCAGTTCTGTTTGATGATAGATTATGGCTGATTCACAATGAAAAACGTAAACTGAAAAGACTCAAAGAGTCAAAAGATCAAGCAGCCATACACATACACAATGCCATCATTTTGCCATGACCCCCCCAACCAAATGATTGGTAGTTCTGCTTCAATTTTTACGTCTTTTTGACTTGCAGATTTTAATACAAATATAAACATGTGAAAAAAGTCGGGACATTGCGTTCCATAGTCGGTTAGTCGCGACTCCGTGTCGCGACTACGGACTTTTCCGCTTAGTCGTGACAACACTATGACAACCTCATACTAATCATGTACACTTTTTACTGTCCACATACCTACCATGTAATTGTTCTTAACTATTTTGCAGCAACATGGCAATGCATGTTGACACTCTGTACGTCATATGGTGGCTGCAGGCCAGCTATCAGAAGACGTGAAACACCTTTGACTCGGAACTCTACCAGTTAGCATGAAGAAGACAAGGAAGTGGTCCTCTCCTTCTTGGAAAGGGACGAATGCCGAGGGAGAAACTGGCTCTGGCGGAGTACGCGAGGCATGTACCGCCACGATTGCTTGTGTACTACGACAATACAGTTATACGTCATCAGGTAGCAGCTGGGAAGAACTATGGAATATTATATTAATTTTGGAAGGTTATAATTAAGCAATAAACTTTTAACAGATATTTATTAGGTGATTGCATCTATACATAAACAAAAAGAGTAGTTCCATGAACAAAATTTCAAATTTGATTTTTATATGTGAAAATAACACACAATGGTGCTCAAAAATGAAGACTTTGCCAAGGGAAACATATTAGTCATCCAAAATTGCTCCATGGACAGTGCAGCATATTGTATCATTGCTCTCTTCTTAGCGATTTTTTTATGCTTTATTTTTATTAACATCACCAATCCCCAGTGCCAGTCAATTTTGTCTGATGTTACTATCCCCTCGCGACGAAGTCGGCCTTGCCCCGACGACAGTACGGAGGAGCGATATAGTAACATCCGCCGTCCGTCCGCTAAACATCGGTTTCCGTTCGAAATTGTAATACTGTGATGATGTCTGAGAAATGTACGACGGGTAATGATATCAAAAACAAGCCTGAGTTTGATTTTTGAGCATGTAGCTCAAAGGTCAAAGGTCATAATTCAAAATAACAAACAGCTTTTAAGTGGTTTCCGTTTTGTAACTTCAGTAATGTTTGACAAATTTTCATTGAGAGGGTATTAAAGGTACATCTGATATCAAAATAGCAGCCCAGAGTTTGATATCAGATCACAGGTCAAAGGTCAAAGTCAATTACATATGAAATAGTTTTGATAGTAATTTCTGTCAGTAATTAGCTCATCCGGCCCGAAGGGCCCGCATGAGCTTATGCCATTGGCGTGGCGTCCGCGCGTCCGTCCTGTCCACAGTTTGAAAATGCTTTTTCTTCGTTCATTTCTCAACCGATTTTGATTTCTGATTGTTTATATGATAGGGCTAGGTGGGGTGATTTAAAAATCTTCTATCACAGAATCATGAAATTCATTATATTTTTAATTTTATGCAAATTTATTCGAACATCACAAAAAATTGCTTCTTCTCCTTCATTTCTCAACCGATTTTGATTTTGATTGCTTTATTTTGGTAGGGCTGAGTTATGCACATTAAACCTCTACACAGAATTTTGAAATTATACTCCATTGATTAATTATTGTAATTTATGGCAAATTTATCCCCAAAATAACAAAAATTGCTTCTTTTCCCACATTTCGTGGACGATTTTCATTCTGTTTGTTTGATCTTGATGGGCTAAGGTGGGGCTTCAAGACTTCTGCACAGAAATTTGAATTAATCAATTATGCAAATTTAAATTAATCAATTATGCAAATATTTTTCGGAAATTCACCAAAAAATGCTTCTTCTCCTTCATTCTCAACCAATGTTAATTGTTGATTACTTTATTTTTAGGGCTGAGTTATGCAACACTTAAACTTCTACACAGAATTTTGAAAATTATACTCCATTAATTAATTATGGTAATTTATGCAAATTTATTCCAAAATGACAAAATTTGCTTCTTACTCTCACATTTCTGACCAATTTTATTTCTTTTGTTTTGATCTGATAGGGCTAGGTGGGGGGGGCTTCAAGACTTCAACAGCAAAATTGTGAAATTAATCAATTATGCAAATTTAAAATTAATTAATTATGCAAAAATTTATTCAAAATCACAAATAAAATTTTAAAAAATGCTTCTCTCATTTCATTTCTCAACCATTTTGATTAGTTTCTTTATGCTGGTAGAGCTAAGCCTTGGTACACGAAACTTCTAACCAGAATTTTTACACTGTTCCTCATTAATTAATTATCGGCCTAATTTATGCAAATTTGTTTCCCAAAAATAACAGAAATATTTATTTACAGTTCTTATTCATATCAAGTACCTATTAATTTGGTTCCACTTTCAAATGTGCTTTTTCCAACAACAAAATCAGTTATGGCGGAGCCCCGAAGGGGATCCGGGATGCAATCATATATAATTCATCGTATTATTATTATTTTTTTTATATTATTATTATTTTTTTTTTCATGTCCCTTCCAGGGCATGAAACTACGGCTAATATTTTTTCTCACTCGAATTTGTTTTTTATGATTCATGTTTCCTTCCGGGGACATCAATTTTAATCTTTTCACCAGTATTAAATCTGTTACCACATGAAATTTCGGATATATGATGTTTGCAGATTGCCGGCATGAGCGCTACGTCAATTGACGTTTTCTAGTGTTTGATCTTTTGTGTATGTTGGCCAAAGGGCCAAAAGTTTGCATGCCTCATGAAATATGGGTGTATGTGTTGCTTTTTATACTCTGGCAAGGGGATGCTACGCTTTTGCTTGTCCTTGTTAGTTTTTGCATCTGTTAACAGAAATAAAATACTGTTAACTATCCCAAGAAATGCTTTCTTGATGTTTGGCCTCCTTTTTTTTTATGCCCCCACAGACAAAGTCTGGAGGGAGCATTAAGCGTTGGTCCTGTCTTGTCCACGTCCGTCCCCCTGAAAACTGGTTTCTGCTCGATAACTGAAGAGAAAACTGGACAGATTTTAATAATTTTTAGGTGTTACACATGTAGTTAATAGCATCTACACTTAAAAAAACAGACTAATTACTTACTAATCAATGTAAGTGGGGGCATCCGTGTCCTCTGCCACAAATTTCTAGTCTGCCGACTTGAATATTCTTATTTTTGTCTTTTACTGTCTGTTTAGGTTTCATGTTACGACCTAGTCGAGAAACAAGTGGGCTTTCATTACACACCAATACCCTCAGGAGAGGACCGGACACTACCTCAAAGACGAGCCTATCATAGCTGTGTACAATGGAAATCAGGTCGTAAGGTAGGAGGAAAGGGATACAAACAAGATTTACTGTTAAAGGCAAGTTTTTCTAAACTAAAGTGGATATAATGTATCCGTAAGTAACATTTGTCAAAATCCAACACAGAAATTTTAAAGTAAATTAGGTGAGCCATTCAAGACCTACAATTTTTCTAAAACTCTGAATAAGTCTGTATGTTTCATTTTAGATGGCGAATTTTGCTAAATTATATGATGGGCATACCAGAACAAACTTCTCCATTAGTATGAATCTAAATTTGCATAAATAATAATTAATAATTTTCTAGCTATAGAAATGAGCAGGAATTTCCATTTTTCGCGTCGAGAATAAAAATGTTAATAATTGTTGAAAACGTTCATACAATAGAAACAACATATTCAGGGGAGTGTTAGTAATAATTATCGAGTTCCTAGAACATATCACATATCTAAAACACTATATAACAATTTTAAAAATTACAAATTTAAAAGGCCCATTTTAATAAAAAAATGCCAATTTTGATATCTTACTGATATTATAGTGTTTCGAATTGGACAAATGAATCCCCCCCCCCCCAGAACACAAGCCTGTAGAAAGTTTTGTATAAATAGCAAGTTTGTACAGATAACTGTTAGTACGTGAATTAATGTTCTAGGACAAAAATTCTTGTAACTCGCAGTGCTCCAATAATTTTTTCCTTTTAGAAACAGTTAATGATCATTGAAATTGCAAATTTATTTGGGTGGGTAGGTGGGTTTCACTTAACACGGGACACTAGTAGGCATTGAGGGTCATGTAGCTCAGATATCTTTTACACTGGATATGAACTATTAGTTAAATATGGTACTGTTGAGGCATTAGCAGAATTGACCGATCGAGTGCAGAGAGGTAAAATACAGAATTTGCTTCAATTTTTTGAAAAATCATGGCTACTTATGTAACTAATGTATTGGAACACCAGACATCTCATATTTAACTACATGAATTGTGTGAAATCTTCCAAAATCCATGTCATAGATGTGTGGAAGATTACAAAATACCACTTCATTGTATCTTCACTGATTATCTATATTATTGTTCTT
>JZLH01S0028131.1:20162-39395 GCA_001188425.1 Eucidaris tribuloides | reverse complement strand
AAAAAATCGCGGACTTGTCATGAAATCTACAACGTATATACAATCCATACACCAAAACTCCAAATTCTTGGACAGTTTTGATCCAGTTATTGACAATTTTATAAAATATGAGCCAACTGTTTTACAAAAATTCAGCTAAGATTTTTTGAAGCATCTAATAAAAAGAAGAGTCCTCCCAGCTGCAGACCAAAGGAGTTTCATCTTCGCAAAATCCTGCAACATAGAAGTAAGCTCATTTTTTTCAGGTATGACAAAGTATTTATTTGAAGCTCACAACGTAAAAAAGCATGAAATGCAAAATTAATACTACCAGTGAGTACTAAAATTCACTTTTATGAAGTAAAAATTGTGAGGGTTGATGACGATGAGACAAAATCGGGGTCTTTTTCATCTCAACACTGGATGTGAACTGCATTTACTAGTGGTGAGTCATAATGTCTAGTAGTTGTAAATTTTATAGCACATGTACCAGGCTCGACGAATACCAAGTCACGGGTCCTCTGTCCACTAGATGCGTCATCTGAATATGCTTTAATAGTGGTAATGCTTTTCATTTATCCTCCAAACACTAGGTAGAGCTGTACTCATAGTCAAGTTAGTGCTAACAGAAATCATCGGTTCACTACGGGCCAATGATCCGATGTCAAAAGTTACCTCACGCGAAAATATCTCCATCCAGTTCTTGGCATCTCATACTTTGGAATCATACCACTATTACCTGATTTCACTGAATGCAGTAAGATCTTCAGCAAGTTTTTGCAAGCTGATACAATCAAAGTCATCAAGTTTGCATAATAATCAATGTCAATTGAACATTTCATGCAGAAATGTATTCAGCAACTTTGGGACATCCCACTTTCAAAATGTCATTTCTATGTTCCTGATATATCATAATTCCTTCAGCTGCTCAGACTTCACAGTACTTTTCCTTTTCACTCTGTATTCAAAACATGGTCAGGAGTGTCATATAAACAAGTTTGCATTTAATTGATGTCAATTTCATGCAGAAATATGTTCAGCAAGTTTTGGACATGCTACACATTCAATTTGTCATTTCTATGTCCCTGCTGTTGTGATATATCGGAATTCCTTCTGCTGCCTCTGAATTCAAAGTACTTTTTCAGCTTCACTTTGTTTCCAAAACATGGTCAGTGTGTCACATAAACATGGTAGCATTGCAAGTGTCTCATTTAACAGTATGAAGATTTGAATTCCTGCAATTCCCAGAGACAAACTGACAATTGTTTTTGTTGTACTGCAGATATCTTCTCAACAGTTAAACCCTGAGAGATCCAATGCAAGATTCTGTCAGATTGTAACACTATATATATTACAAGCTGCGACAATTCACAGCACAAATCAGACAGAATGGAGCAGTTTGGCATTAAAAATTCAATTGCTGGCATTTACGTTTTCTTTTATGAGGGTGAATCAGTGAGAGAGTGAATAATTGAAAGAGCACTGCATTGTGCACTGGACTGTGATCTCTTCCAAAACGGGAAATTTAGATAAAGCCGATTACATGATTAATTCTTTGTTACACATTACAAAAGGGGGATGGTCTCTAGGATAGGATTTTGCTATGTTTGCAAACAGTTAGTTGCAAAGGACATTGAAATCCTTTAAGATGTATGTGACAGCACATTCCCCCACTAATAACTTCAGTAAACAAATAAAAGGAAATTTTTTTTTAATGTGTTGCTAACAACACCACCAAAGGAGACTGTGAATGAATTTTTGTGATGTGTCCACATAAACTTGAATATATTTAGATAGTAATTGGCTTGCCTTGAAGGGTATACCAGTATATATTGCCTGAGCTTAATAATTGCTCGAGACGAAGACGAGTACAATGTGAACCAGCAAGGGCAATATTTTATGGCATCTCACTAAAATAGAGCCAGCCAAAATGATTATTTGTGTCAAGATTACTGGACTTACCATGTGTTCAGATCCTGTCAGTTACATGTAGCAAGGTTCCAGTTTTAGAATTGTTAGTTTTAGGCCACACAAGGTAGAGTTTTCACAGTATTCAAATAGCCAGTCAAAACCACCCATCCCAACAAAAATGCAATGGATGGGGGAAACTGATTTGACAGAAATCCTGACTGTTAACCAATTACACGCTGAATTCATTCAGATGGGATAATAATTGGTGATCCGCGTAACCGCGGATCACCATAGATTTCGTCAGAATTGTTTTCTTTATTCATGTTTCTTTCTGATCATTTTTTGTGTACGCGATATCTCAAGAACGAAGACGGCAATAGTCTTGTAACTTGGCATAGTGTATGTCCCATGTCAATATCTCGACATGGTTATCTGCTTAATGTGATAGATCATCTATGACGTCATTTATGACGTCAAAAGCCAAAAGTTAGACTTAACCTAGATTTGCGATATCTCGAGCCGGCGGTCGATTAAAATAACCAAATTTGGCAAAGGTCAAGTTGAGGTCAAGGGTCAACTTTTGGACCATACCTCGTGCGCGTCACGACGGGCGCGTAAAATGCAAAAATGCTCCAAATCACTTCTTATTGACAGTACTATACGTTTCACGTCATTTGGAGCATTTTTGTGTGAGCCCGTACGCGCGCGTTTTTTCGCGCACACCCATTTCCCAAGCGAATACCGTCGTTTTTTCGATGTTTTTGGATGTCTGACTGAATTCTACATCAATTACAACCTTTTCCCGACCACCCGGACCCAAAATATTGCTTACAAGTCCAAAAACATAAATGCGCGCGCATTCCGCGTGTAGTCAATGATGGGCATTCTTAAATCACCCATAACTCTTTAGAATTAACGGTGACCCCCAATTTTTATTGCTTATTCTGATAGACTCTGATGCGTAGATAACATTCCAGGCATCGCTTTTTATGCCAAAGTGTTGTGACGTCGTCTATGATGTCACAAAGAAAAATCATTTTTCGTCCATATCTTGTGACCAAACTAGATACACAGTAACTTCAGGTGAAAGGTCATCTCTGGTGGTAATCATAAGCACGTGCGCGCGTCACGACGAACACGTACGCGCATGTCAATTTTGAATTAATGTTTGATGCAGAATTTAAGGTTTTGAGGGTCAGGATTGAACAAGCAATGATACCTCAGGTAGATTGTTGCATTTTCTGTAGATTTGATTAGTGGAGCGGTTACGCAGATCACCAATTCGTCTTAGTGACGAATTAACATCTAGTGACAATTGTTCTTTTCATATTTTCATTAAATTTAGCTTTTCCTTATTGTAGTACTGAAAGTGGTAATGTGTCTATAGAAGTAACTTACGCACATTAGGTATTTTTTTTGTTCTTCTGTACAAAGGTGAAGGAGAAACATACTTAGTTCAATTTAATTGTACAGTCGTGCACAGATGCAACATTCCCGCGCAAAGGGTCAATGGATAATTAAGAATCAGAAATGGGTATAAGAATATGGGACCTGTCATAGTCCACTAATGGGGGAACTTAGTCACAAATTTTAAGAATTATAACTACACAAATCTTTTGTTATAACACATTTTGATGCAAAGTTTTATGTTTTATGTGGCACAAGGTTTTGAGAGCTGAGCAATTAAGTTTTCACGAAAAATGGGTTTGAAAATGAATCACTTATATCTCCAAAATCAGCAATGTGTATCATAACCTGGCTTCAAATCTTCATAAGAATGGAATCCTTCTGGTTACACTACAACTGTAAAATTTCAAATTTGGCTAACAAATACCTGACATTCATCTTTATATCATATCAAAACTATTGAATATTTCCACAGTTGCATAGTTATGGAGAAAATTAAATATCTATAAAACTTATGTTCAAAACATAAACCTTTGATGTCTTTCTAAAAATCATAAGAATTTAAACATTCATCACACACATCCAATCAAATCACTCAAGATACAGTATTCACAAGTAATCAAAATAAGTATATTGCAACAAGTTCAACTTTTTAAGTGTAGCAGGTCACAATTTATAGGATAGATTGGATAAAAGTTTACTTTCACAACATGAAGTTTTGAAGAGCTGCCTACATTGTATACATACTGTACACTTTACTTTTCACAGATATGACAAAAACGTATACGGACAGTACTGTATGTGTATTTATTCCAACAGGCACTGTGAAACACCCACATCAAAAGGATAAGAAAGATTGCATGCTTTTGGGTGTTTTTTTCTAAAATACCTGTACATGCAAACATCTATAGGGGGCGCTATATACATTATACTTACATACTTATCTCACCAACATCTACAATAAATGACAGCCTCATTAATGCTTTTGAGTCTTCAACAAATGCATGAAGTGTGTGTGTGTGTAAAAATGAATTTATTCCAACATTTGAGATTTAAAGCGATGTCATTGGTGGTTTTGTACAAAACTCTACCAACTTTTAATGCTACACACAAGCAAACACATACACACACACACACACATACACACACACGCACACACACACACACACACACACGCACACAAACACACACACGCACACAAACACACACACACACACACACACAAAATAATAACTTGTCAGAAAAAGTGCAGTCATCACATTTTTTTTATCAGCCTCACAGACAGGGCAGTTTGAGAATTAACTGGTTCAAGACCAAGAACGAGATACCTTGGTCTATGGAGACTTTTTGTTATATTAAAATCTAATCATCTCCAATGGGTCAATACAAAACTTTCTGAAAAAAAAATCTTCACAAGACTGATGACTGTGCAACTGTCAATCCTGTACTTCACAACTTCCACCATAACAGCTCCCTCTGTAGACAAAAATCAGTCCAATCAGAAAGGACACATTGCTCAAAGATGTGATGTAAATATATGATCATCCCCATTAACATATTTAATTTAAAGGAAACTTGAGACAAACTTTTAAACTCTTATGAGCTGTATTCATAATAGGACGTTGCACAATCATTCTAGAGAATTAAATGATAACATGCCACAGGACTTGAAACTCTAAGGATGACTGGATTTTATGTGTATTATTTAGTGCAGATCTGCAACTTCAGCATATAACAATATTACTGCTTTGGCCAGGCAAATAAACAGTGTAAATCATACCACTCTATGGCAGGAGTAGAGACAGCAATATAGTAAAAGATGCCATACATGTATAGCCGAAAATTCATTATTTCTCTGTTGAAATTTGATGTCTCGGTTGTTTTACCATTGATTGGAGTCTGAATTCATGTTTGGGTCATTAATTTCATATAATCCAGCCAAACTTCATTCACATGTTTTGGAGAAGTAAATTTATGGAATTTAAAACAGAGAAGACACCTTCCATATGGCTCTATTGCCTATCTGTGCCTGCACACATTGCAATTGAGTTATCAGAGTTCTGGTTGTTAACCTGTTGAAGACTACGAAAGAATTATCTCTGACTGAGGTCTATGGAGACTGTGCGTTATACCAAAATGAAATCATCTCCATCAGGTTAAGATCTTTTTATGTTTTATGAAATGCACAGGTTGACCACTGTGGATATATACTGGATATCCTCAGAAGTACTGAAAACAGTTATCAAAAATCAAAATGTTTTCATAAACAGTTTTTGAATGGAGTTGGTTTATTATCTATCAAATAATCATTGGAGAGCAATAGCAACCAGTTATTTCAGCTTTAGAAGAAAAGCAGGCCTTCAAATCTGCTTGGTACAAGAAAAAATTAGGAGCAAAATTGTCCAAGAATGTAGTAGAAAAGTAGCATTCAATCCACCAACGTAGGAGAAAAGTAGGATATTTATAAGTAGTGTTTGGAATAGCAACCCGAAAGAAAATGGAAATGTGCAAAATACATGGGGAAAATTTGTTATAAAATTGGCAAAAATGCGGAAATCCTTGGAAATAAATTTCCTTCACAAACAAGGGATGCCAGTATTTACAGTACTCTCAGCAACATCCTGTAAAGACTACTAAACTCCAAACAAATATTAAACCTATCACACAAGGGTTTTTTTGGGGGGGGGGGCAAAAAGCAGGAAAACGTTCGAAAATAAGGATTTTTACAGGGATAACTGGGAAAATTAGGATCTTCATAAAAAAGTAGAAAAGAGTAGGACCAGTTGAAGGCCTGTAAAGGGCAAATATCTGACCAACCTTATAGATCTTGTGTGTGCCTTCAGAGATGTGTCTTGGACATACTCAGTTTCCCGCCAAGTAAAGATGTCTGCCGTTTGATTGGACTGTTGATGAAAGTAGAAAGATAATAATGATAATAGCATATTTTATTTACCTGTGTTTAGATTAGGTATTTGTGCATGAACTCATCTGTGTAAATGTTGTGTATTTTAGAACAAGATATGATTTTGTATATTGGCAAGAAAAATAATTTTTTGGTGGTTGGTTGTTTGTTTCATTTTTTTTCTTTGGATGAAACATTAGGAACACAAAGCTTTTGCTTAAGAAGTATAAGTATTCATCTTGGAACAATAGAGTTACTTGTATTTACGTAATGTATAACAAAGGTATGTGATAAAAGATTTCATGGATGCAGTAAAGTGAGATTGATTGAGTGATTGATTGATTGATTGATTGATTGATTGATTGATTGATTGATTGATTGATTGATTGATTTCCAACACTTTTGTTTTCAAGTACCCAGTCACACCGTACACCAAGCTACCTAACAAAAAGATGTCTGTATTATTGGTGTGGGGTTTGCCTTATATGATCAGGGTACAAGAGATAATGTTCACTTTTTTCTTACTCATAAACGAACTTACAGCTGTCACAAATTTCTGTCGCCATGCATGGTGAGGGTTCCACTCCGCGACACTGATGTCCCACTTCATCACAGCCTTGTGTTTGACCCTTACAGGTTGGCACTGAGGCATGTCTGGTAGTCGGACCACATCCAGGCCTCTCCTCCTGTAAATATAAACAAAATAAATCTGATTGGTCAGGTTCTTAGTGGTAATTCCCATTTAAGCCAATTAGATTTTAGAGGGAAATAGCAAGATTGAAAGTATTCCTCAATTTAGGACATAATGCTCTCAGAATTAAATAAACTGTATAAAGTTTCTGCTGTGAAAATTCATAGTCATGAATTTCCCCTTTGTTGTATAATTATTATCACAAAATGAAGTGACAGTGAAATTTTATGCAAAGCTTTCTATCGGATCAATTTCTATCACTAGTACTGGAGATTAATTCATCTTATGCTTGTTTCTCCTCAAGTAAACAAATTCAAGACAAATTCATCCAGCCTGAATATGCTCTAGCCAGTGTGAACTGAATCGACTCATTTGGATCTTAACCCACTGAAAACGGTTAAAAACACACACTTCCCATAGATCTCAAGACGAGATATCTCGCATCTCGTCTTCAACAGGTTAGAGCATTTTGTCACTTCTCCCAGTCATCTAACTGCCCTTTTAAATAATAAGCATTCTCCATAGACCTCAGCCAAAGATATCTTAGTTCTTAGTCTCCAGTGGGTGAACTCTTAATGTGTCAGCATTTCCAACCAGTACCACATTGAGCACCGTTTGGAGGTGGTATCAACTTCAAGCAGCTACATGTATAACTTTTGAATACATTCACGATAAAGAAATGTGTGGTGTACATGTATACAAGTTGTAGATAGAAGTATACCCTTTCTAACAATGTAATCCTGTTACAATGTTGTGAATATTTCTGAAATTACAATAAATTTTGCTAAAGTTATTTATTTTGAATGAATAGATATTCACAAATGGATGTAAAATTTGTTTTTCCCACTTCACAAAAAAGAATATAAAAATAACAATTTCATATTTTTGCTGCCAGTGGAAATTATCCAATGTAAACCTACCACATTTAAGGGGAAGTTAGTAAGGGCTGTTCTTCTTCAATATAACTATGTGATAGCAAATTAATTCACTGTCACGCTTTTCATTCTTACAGCACTGGAAAGTATGAAAAAATAGGTATTATTCGTGTGGCAAAATTGTGACAGGGGCACATATGTTATGCATCTGGTGTACTCTAAACTCTAATATAGCAGTCTATGGAGGAAATGGAAATGGCAAAACTGCATGCATAGATTTTCATTCTTTTTAAACACTAAATAATGTATATTGTTTTCAGGGCTTCATTGATCAGAGATACTTACAGCATGGAGAATTATGTAGCTCAGATTTTTTAATCTGTGATTATTGTTAAAATATGCCTTTAAACATATTTTCACATGAAAAGTTCCATACTCACCCTGCAAGCAATGCAAATTCTCCAGTTGAATCCAGTGCCATAGCAGTGGCCTGTAGGATACAAAAGACACAGAATAAATTATTACTTTAAAGAAAAACAAGTGCATCCTTACCCACTAGCAAAGACAGTACAGATTGTTTAACAATCAAGGTACCATGCATTATGGAAAGATCTGTAAAATTCTGAGGCATTAAGTCTCTTAGATTTTTCAATGGATAATACAAGTTAAGGTTGAGGAATACAAACTTAGAAGGATTACTTTTTTTCCCCAGAAAGGACACTTTTTACATTCAATGAATCATGCTGTACTTAGAGTGTTAGAAGATGTGAACTAAATGTACTTATCATAAGTATGTAGCATACTGGTGTCTTACAGAATAACAACATTTTATCAGTTGATCATTTATGACTTTAAATGTTGAATTCCGAAGGATACTTTTTGACAGAATGTAGTGTCTGACTTGAGTGCTAGGGTTAGGGTTAGGGCTAAGGCATAGTTAGTAAATCATTGCAATATCATGCAGTTTAAGACAATGAATAGACAAGAACCAGTTGTTACACATGTACTTGAACATAATTAGAATGACAGCTTGTGAAACAATTCAGGTTTGTCAATTTCCTCATCTAGAATGGCAAAGACGGAGAGGCAAATTGGTAACAAAACATCAAATTAAACAAAAAACAAGTACATCATGAATGCAAAGAGGAGTATTTCAGAATGGATTTAGTCACACACAAGTTTATAAGCATATTGTGGTATTGCTTCTTTTCTCTCCATTTTGCCCCTCATCTCAGTGGGAATTTTTGGACAGCAGTGTACACTGTAGTCCTATCATTGGAAATTTTGTTAAGACTTGATTTCATTTTTTTTTCTTTCTGGTAATGGATAAATATCCAATAACCAACCTTTTTTTTGTCCCGGTTACTAATTTCAAAATAACTGAAATACTACAGCACTAGTTATTAACGTCACAAGTGTGGTGATCAGGTTCATTTCTTATGTGGGTCCAGTCAAAGTTGTGTCTGATGCTGCACTGCAGTGTATCAATGATGAGTGCATCTAACGCTTTGGTTTCGATATGGGAACATCATTCATTATAACGTCATATGAAGCTTGAAATCTCTGACATTTTTCTATTGGTTAGTTGAGACCACTTTGCATAATGATATGCAAACTCAATGGCAGGAGAGTGTGTATTCACTGGGGTGAAATTGCTATTGACCGATTTTGCAAATACACAAGTCGGATAGAGCAAGAAGTAAATCCAGTACCCCAGCAGGTACAATACATGTACTTCACGGTGGAGGGAATCTTGGCCATCGTAAACTAAGCGGTAGGTGGAGTTAAAGACTTATATGGATAAAGCAATTACCGTACAGAAAGAACAGACAAAGCTAGTGCTCGAAACTGCAAAAGTTCAGTCGCGTTACAAACGAAACAAGATACAATTCAAATTTAACTCTTCTCAAATTGGACTGCTTCAAAAGGCTCTATCACGCCAGGAAGTAGGTGGCGCACAGTCTACCAAGTCCATATTAGACGAAGCTGGAATGAAACTTAAGGAAAGAAATAAGCTGATTCGAATAGCCTACAAGTTGGAAGACAGCTGGAAAGTCATCGAGTACTTATCCGAGGAGTTAGTTAGTGATAGTGCGATAGTGATGACGAAAAACGCATCAAAGCCGCTCCAGCCCACGCAGCAAACAAGAGGAAGAAGACCAAGGCTACCAGGGCAAAGTTCCAACCTTATCATTGCTCCAGGTCGGCAGGGGACAAGCACCCTGCTCACGACACCCCTGGCCCACACCTCCTATGTATGTGGTCCTAAGCAGGGCTGTATGGACCACATGTACGCCCTCTATTAGAAAAACAAACCAAAGTTTGCACTGTGTGAACTGAATGATCCAGTCCCACCAAAACTGGACTGGACAGTTGTCCAAGATGCTGGGCAGAAATTTTGGAAAATTAACCCATTGCCTCCAAGATTCTGAAAATCCCATGCCATAGAGTGACATGTAATACAGGGCACATCCGGTTCCCGTAGCCAACGGGTTAAAAAATTCAACTTAGTGAGGTGGCGAGTCCTGTATTTCAAATTATATGTTTAGGTCATTTGTAGACTATCCATTTAGAACAATATTTCAGTATAATTTTGTTTTAAAAAGTGAATTTCAGAGCACATTCTTATGCCACAACTGCATAAAAATGACCACACATCACTTTGTGCACAAAAGTATAGAGTTGTCCCCATGAGTGCCCTAGCCTGGGTATAGTGATTTTCGCCGATATCTATCATATAATAAATACCAGTTTAGCGGCAATGCTGGAGCCCACAACATCTGCTTCACTTGCAGGAAACCTGGTCATTGGCACAGAGATTGCCCTAGTTTAGACTCAGTTTGTCAATCCCAGAGTTATATTTTTAACTTTTATGAATACGAACAGGGAGTGTTCTCCTCATGTCTCGTCGTTGAAGATTGGTGCTCCCCAAGGTCAGTGTTTCATGTTTGATTTTGTGTCAGCAAAAGGTCAGTGAGCTTGCGAATTACAAAATAATCATTTTTCTTCCACTTTCATTTCAAGTTAGGGTAATATACCGGCCGATTTATTATATCCTCCCCCAGCACCGACAACAGTGTCCGTGGATGACTTTTCCGATAACTTGTCGCAGGCCCTACATCCGGAACACGAAAACGGCACGAACGACGTTACGTTCGACACAAAAGCGGATGAAGCGGGACTACGACGTAAAAATTCATCTCCATGAGTTTAAGGAGGGGGATCGCGTTTATGTTTTGGACACGGCGGCCCTGAAGGGGAAATGCAAAAAACTACTTTACCCCTGGAAGGGCCCCGCGATAATCAAGACCAAGTACTCGCCGTACCTATATCAGGTGATGTATAAAAACAAGGCCCTCACCCTTAATCATGATCGGCTTAAGAAATGCACGGACACTAACGAAAAACTGGGGGTGGAGCCTAAGTCGCACCTTTATTGTTTCTCTAAGGGACCCGATGACGGCTCCTTTATGATACAATGCGATGGATGCGACAAATGGTTCCATGGCGTTTGCGTGGGGGTAACACCGGGGGAGGGCATGCTGATCGATAAATATTACTGCCCATTTTGTAAGCGTGTCGATTAACATGTTCTCTTTTCTTTTTCTTTTTTGTCTTGCAGACACCATGGACGGGTCTGACGTGGATATGGGGTCACCCATGGATACTCAAGAAGACTCTCCACAGGATTTATATTTTCTGCTGTCGTGTAGACAAAAAAAAGACACTGCGGCGCCGCCTTCGCAGGAAGGCGGCTAAAACCCGCACAGGCCCTAACCTGCGCCAACCCCAGCCAGCAGGGACACCCCCGCCAGCCTCTGCGGGGTCGGCAGCCACGGAGAGGGAGAACCTTCTCCGTAGGTGGCCGACCTCAGGCTTGGTGGGGGAGGGGAAGGGGAAGGGTGTCCCTGCACCCCACCAGGCACAACCCACCGGGTTTGCACCTGGTGGGGTGCAGGCATCATCCCCTTCATTAATGCACTGTGGCTGGCATGGGAAGGGGAAGAGGGGCCGCCTGCGCCACCGGGCACAACCCACCGGTTTGCGCCCGGCATGGACCAGGTGTCCCCCCATGGCTTGGCCGGGAAGGGGGAGGGGTCTCCTGTGCCCCACCGGTTTGGCGCCCGCCGTGGCCAGGCGTCGTTCCCTCTTTCCGCCGCCTACCTAGGCCGGCGCCGTCCCACTCCCACCCTCTTCCCGTCCACTGGTCTTGAACCTGCCGGGGGGGGGGGGGGAGGCGGCCTGTTCCCGGGAAGAAGACCGACAAGCCAGTAAGGCGTCGACGAACAAGCCAAAACAGGCGCGACCTCGGGGGAGCTGCCAGCCTCTGAAGGAGAAGCCTGGCCCTTCCCTGCCTGACGACCCAGTTTCCCCCAAGGCCCCCCTAGCAGGGTTCGACAGCCATTTCCACCAGTCTGCATTCGCAACCTGAAGGGAAATAGCGTCGGCCCTGGTAGGGGGCCTGACCACCCAGTCCAGGTGGTCGGCGGGATCCTTAATTATTGCGATCCCGCCACTTACATGGACCCCGACTTTGTGGACCGGGTGGTCATGCACCGCCCTGGTCAGTGGATGGTGGCAGTGGGGATTCACCCCAAGAAGGCTGCCACCTTCACTGGAGGGCAGTGGGAGGCCCTCCTCCATCACCTCTCCCACCCCCTCCCACCCCAGAGTGGTGGGCATAAGTGAAATTGGGTTCGATTTCACTGTGCCCGCCCGGGAGTGACCAAAGGTCATTTTAGGTCAAACATGGTGTAGGGATGTAATTGGGGAAAGTAACCTTCCTGTTATTTAGTCATGGGTGGGCGAGACACAATCTTGCAATTGCCTTGTTTCATATTTCATTCTTTGGAGGTTTATTTTTGTTTCTTCACTCCACCAACATACAGAGAGTGTTCTTGATTTGCAGAGGTTACATGTTCTTTTCTAAAATTTGATCTGGCTAAAGAAATAGATAAAAATGCAGAACTTATTCAAAATTTGAAATTCATATTTCCTGCAGTATTTGAAATAAACAATAAACCAGGGCTGTTTCCTGAAGGTGGGAATGTAACCTACTTTAGATTACAAATTGATGTAAAACTTTCACCTTCTGCAAGTTGAATTACATAGAATCCACTGGTTCCAAGGCTGTGTAGTTGAGGTAGAATGATATCAGCTGCCTTGAGGTTTTAACGGGTGTGCAAAGCAAGATCACAATGTTTACAAAGAAGCTCATTTAAATGAGGACGGTAAAAGGGAATGGCAAAATTGGAAGTAGTCCTCAATTTAATACAAAATACTCCCAAAATGTGATGTGAAATTTTTTTGGTACATTCTCTCTTATACAATTATCAAAACATAGTATGACAGAGAAATTTGTTGTGTACCTTTCTATGGGATCAATTTCAACCAGGGCCAGAGATTAAAGGGCAGTGACATGATTGGGAGAAATTGTAAAAAATCCTTTAAAACCAAACTGGTTGAAAGATATACCAGTCTACACATCAGTTGGAGTGTATCTCCTGGCTGGAAGGATTTGTCTTGAATTTGCTTACTTATGGAGAATCAAGCATGAACTTGATTTATCTTGTGCCCCGAGAGAAATTAATCCAATAGAAAACTACACAACAAATTTGTCATGAGGTATACTAATGACTGAATACATAAATTCAATTGACACTTGATGTTGGGCATCTTTAAATATGTAGAAATATTCTAGCTTTCACTTACCTTCTTACCAAACCTTATTCTGTGCCAATTTTCTACAAATTTTCAATGAATACTTTAAATGATTTTAAACGTTTAACGGTTTAGACCTACAATAAATTTGATTTGACGTAATGGTTGTTGTTTCCTTTGTTTTCTCAGTAATAATGACCTTATTTTGCAGGATGAGGGAATAGCTGAACACCGCGTCAACAATGTGATTCGTGCTGTACTGCATACGCTTGGAAAGCGAGCAGTGGGACCTCTACCGTCAACTGCAACACAGCAGAGATTCTCTTCAGAAATGAAAGCCATCAGTAGAGAACAGATTAGAGAGAGTGTAGTAGACCAGGGAATTACACTTAAGTATGATGGAACAACTAAGAAGAGGGTGGGCCACTTTGTGGAAGTTGAGGTGTCAACAGGTAAAGAAACGTACCTTGTTGGAATGCGACAACAAGCTGGAGTACTGGCTTCGGACTACGCCCAGAACATCAGTTCAAGCATGGAATCAGTCCAACCAAATCTGCTGAACCTTGTTGACAATACAATGTCGGACAGATGCAGCACAAATACAGCTGTGGATCGGCAGCTAGAAGAACAAACAAAAAACTGAACTCCTTCCGGTGTGCCATGCACCCGCTAGATTCGTTTGCTAAAAAGGCAGATGCGGTGTTAAAGGCTATGGAAATAGACCCTGCAAAGGACAATCATCAGCAAAGAGGTGGCAGTATGCCCTTTCAGAGGAGAGGAGAAAGTAGCTGTCAGGCACTTCTACGAGCAGTTGATAAACTGTTTAACAATCCTGCAAGTGGTGACTCCATCTCCTTGCGTTATTACCTCAGGGACAAAGGTCTGCCATAGTTACCCACGTGGGTAGGAAAATCGTTTTAATATCCTCTTCCAGAACGCATCAATTTTGCTGCTGATTGGTGATGCCATCGTGGAATTCTACACGAAAGTCCAAAGGCCACAAAATGAAATACAACAGGCCTTCATCAATTCCTGGTGTGAAGAGCAGAAATGCAACCTTCGTTGCTTCCCCATTCTCCATAAGATCTTTGCAGGTCCGTGGATGGAGGAGGCCAGCAAGGATGAGCCCATCCTAGAGATGAACATGAAGTTCAACATAGCTAGGAGAGCACTTCAAAATTTGCAGGAGCACCCAGAGCAATGTTTGAAACAGAAAGAGTATTTTTGGAGGTGACATTGCCATCGACACCTCATGGAGATGTCTCACTGACATGGATGTAGGTCAACAGGAAGCAATGTTTAAGTCCTTACTCCCCTCCTTTGGGGCATAATTGACGTCATTGATCGTCAGTTGGCGTCACAGCTTCCAGGTGGGAAGTTTTGGGATCCGGGGCAGGACGTCATTGATGCTGCCCAAACTTGCAGCTCTACCAACATCAGCGGGGAGCGCAACTTCGCCTGCCTGGATGCATCACTTCATCACGCCCCCAACTCTACAATTGTAAAGGCTGAGGGGAAAATAATATTTAAAATGAACTCAACAAGATCCTGGTTAGAAAACAACTCACAACTGGAAAGGCAGAAGATAGTCAAAAAAGTAGTGTGTGAAGGAAGAGCAGTTCGAAAACATGACAACAGCATGAAGCAACAATACAGGGACGAAGTACAACAGAGGGTTAGGTAGAAGCAAAAGAGACTTTCTGAAAGGGAAGAAAAGGAGAGAGAAAAGGTTGAAGACTTATTCCAGCATGCTTTGGACACGCCATGAGGCCTAATGTGACGGGTCTGTTAAACACGTGGGCTTGTACTCTTCTGAGGAAGCAATTGTTGTTTCGTTCTAAAATCTTGGGACAAACTACCAAAACTGCGGTACTAAGTGCTCCAGAGAGAAGCTGGAAGAGCTCGTTTCGATACCAGTGCCAGATGACAATGATTATGTCAAAATAATTTCTGATGTAAACTTTGTGGTTGGCAAGGACATTCAACACAGATGGAGGAGGAAGGAATGGACAGATGGTACGGAGGAAAACTTGAGGCTATTGAAGATGGAGAAATCAAGATAAAATATGACACGAATCATGATCCCTTCTACATGACCCTTTTAGTTCCTGGCCGATCTCTTCCTGGAAGACATCTCGCTACAATAATGGTACATACAGACATCTGTGCTTCTTGTGATCTCATATTAAAGTGCAAGTTTAGTTTTGGTGATTTTTTTTTTTAATTTGAAAGCATTATGCCCAAAGGTCATATCACACCAATAACAGGTTCTGAATGTCTTTCGTCTCTTGTAATAAATTAATAAACCCCCTCCCCCCCCCGAAATTTTTGACTATATTTAAAGTATCGCATCTAAAGTGTTAATAAGGTGTTATCTAAATTATACCTCTTCATCTTCTTTTATGTTGCAATCATCCACTATGAAGAAGGAATGAAATACACTTGTTCAGTTAAAAAAATACCAGGAAAATATTTAATACCCTTAATCTGTGATAAAACTAGAATTTCATTTATGCTATGATAAACTGGGTCATGGTGACCTTGACCTTGATGATATTGATTTGAAAGTTACAAATTTAGAAAGTTCAATGTATTGGCTTTAAAATGATATGCAATTTAGGTTTGTCAAAAGAGTTTGAAATTTTTGCCCCTAGGTTGACACTTTTCCGGAACTGCCCTACAATGTCCATTGCACATGTAATTATACCACTTGGTTTGGGAAAATAGTTTTGATTGTAATGTGTCCAGAAGTATTATTTTAAATGTAGGAAAAGCTTGGAGGATATGGGAAACTTTTTCACAGTTTTATTGTCAAGGTGTACTCAAACAGTTTCTGGACATTTCATTATATTACTGTCATGGTAACACATGATTCATCATCAATTTTTTTTTAAGCCATTACTCTACCATTTGATGTTGAAATTTGCACAGTCACATTGTCAATTTCAAGGCTAGTGAAGTTGAAGAATTGCAGTGGTATTGATTTCCTGGTACATTTTTTTTCCACAAATGTATTCACATCATGGATTGACATTACCACTGTTTGTGTGTGTGTGTGTTGCATGAACTTGGGGGAGGGGGTGTTTAAAGTCTGGTCAGATCCCAAAATTTTGCTTTTTAATGATATTATAACCACTTCCTGCTCTCCTCCAACTTGCCCAACAATTAAACCTAAGGCCCTGTTTATACATTTTCAAATATTCCAATGATTTTCATTTCGTTCCTAACTCTGTCTCACAATTCACAATGATGTGTTTTATACATTTATTTCATAATGCAATTACAATATGCATACATCACTTGCAATTCAGCCACTCATAGCCAGGCAAATTTATACTTTAAAAAAAAAAAATTAATTGTGCTAATACAAATTCATGAAGTGGAATTGCATTAGGGGCATTTTGTGAGGAAACAAGAAAGGGGAATGGTGATTTGTCCAATAAAAACTGACAATTACTTTTCAACAAAATTTAGTGTTTAAACAAAATTACAGCTTCGGCAACATTTGTAAATCTAAAGAAAAAAAAATACTATTGTCATAATGCTACCAAATCTAATGAGTATGGGAAAGTACACCTTAACTGTGGTTCCTGGGGCGACAATTCTTTACCAATAAATTACAATATCGAATATACATTAATCATACTCCAATATGTAAGACATTAGTTACAGACATAGAAGCAAAATACATGTATGGAAACATAAATGTGGGCAATCTGGTGAACATGATATAATGAACGTTAGAACTCTGTTAAGACGTTCAAGTAAAAATTATTACTGGGACAAATGCCAGTTAGTCATGAATATCATCATTCAATTTCAAGACAGTTCTTTTTCCTTAAATTTGAAAAACTTTGCATCGTGACCGTCACATTTCTGTACAACTTTTTAAGGGTAATTTTTAGTACATGTAATGGGAAATAACAATATACATGTACTGTAGCATGTTAACAAATAATTCTTTACGAAAAACATCAAGTTTACATACTTATTGGTAATAATTCAATGAATACAGTGCACTCTCGTTATAAAGAACACCTATTTAACAAAATTTCATTATAAAGTTAGTAAAATCTCTGGTCCCATATCTTGGATTTTTTTTGTATTTTATTGTTTTTGCAACCCTGATATACAGAAATTTCATTATAAAGAACAAATATCATGGGTCCCAAGGACTTCTTTATAACGAGAGTGCACTGTACTTGAAATCGATTGTTTTCTGTTACAAAAGACAATGACTAACAGCAAATACCAAAAACAACAACAAAAAAACAAAAACAAAATAAAACCACCGATACTGCATCGCAGTTGCTAAGTTTATGCTTCCCAGACTTTATACCCTGTTGAGTAGGCATCTGGCACTACGTTGTGATGGGGATAGACAGAATGTAGTCTTGATTCACGATGTCAAGTTGAGTATCCACTTGCTGGATTCTGAGTAGAGTGTTGGTTTTATACTGGCAATCATCAGCAGGAAGGTAAGCGTCTGGAAGACAGACTGTGATCGGGACTACTTTCATGCTCGTGACGTCAACGATTTACAACCAGGTATGTCAAGGAAAAAATAGGGATGGAGAGAGATTTTTGCAAAGAACGAAGTTAATTACGACAAATGTAATACTAAGTGAATTTGTCTCCTTACAATATTCACGTCAGGGATTGCCTTATATCTCACACAAAAAGGCAGCGATTTTATTTACGTGACTTTTTAACGCAGCGTCTGGGGTCATGCAGCTGAGTTGAGGTGCTGATCGAGCCGGTACCACCGGCCGGCGCGGCCATCACGTTGGGTAACCGCGACCTTTGCCTGTAGCTGTACGGTGGGTCATGCTTATGCTAGCTGCTGCGTGCAGCTGCCGCGCCGCGCCGCCGGGTTCGCCGAGCGGCCGCATTCTCACCACGTGCATGCACTGTAGCAGAGCGAGCTAGCCGTGCCAGCATGCATCACGTCCACACGAACCTTTGAGTCAATGCGCACGCATCAATATCAACGCACACCAAATGCCGCGTTATTAAGATCACCATAATTACGATAATCGTTTCAGTGGTATCGGGGTACATCGCATACACGCTAATAATCAACCCCTTTTAATGAAGATTTGAGAGTGAATTTCTAATATTTCTCAAATGCAATAATAATTTTGTTGCTGGAATATTGCAATTAGCATATTTCTCTAGTTATATTCTGTGTTAACAAGTAAATAAATGAATTTTGCATTTTTGTGAATCTCCCTAGCTCTGCCCCCTCAAATCAATGCATCCACTTGCATTCCTTTTCACTTTTCAGGAAGCGCGGCCGCGGTGGAGGCTTGGGGGTTCCGATTCGCCCATTGCTATTTTGGGCTGTCGGGACTAATTCGATCCTCCACCGCAGCCCAGCGGGAGGCAGTCCGGGCATGCGCCCATTTGCAGTTGACCTCCCGTGTCTTCCGTGGTTGGCGCTTGCCCGCACACCCCCAGCGTTGGGGTCACGGATCGCCAGTACAATCGGCCATACTCGCCCCAAACGCCCACACCTACTTGTATGTGGTCCTAAGCAGAGCTATATGGACCACATACGCCCTCTACTGGAAAAAACGAACAAAGTTTGCACTGTGTGAATTGAATGCAAGAGCAACTTTATAAAATTGCATTTGCAAAATTTAAATGCTGGACCCACATGTTTAAAAAAATTAAAACAGACTTCTGAAATGTTGAGTCCTTAATTTTCATAACATATAATGTTTAACAGATTATAGACTAGCCATATCAAAGCAATATTGCAGTAGAGTATTGTAAAAGGCTGAATTTCAGAGCAATTTTCTGTG